>JAQZBX010114649.1:0-10000 GCA_029593785.1 Cabassous unicinctus
CCACCTTGGCTCCTGGTTTTCGGAGCTTTCGGAGCATCGCGTCTTGTCTCTCTCCTTTTACGTCATCATCTTGCTGCATGGCGGCTCCACGGCTCACTGGCACACAGAGCCTGGCAGCTCACCGGCACACACAGCCTCATAGCATCCTTCTTTGTCTCTTATAAGCTTTTTGACTTAAAATCTTGTCTGACAATAATATTCTAGCTCTCTTTTGAATACCATTTGTATGGAATTTTTTAAAAAAAAGATTTATTTATTTACTTTATTTATTTATTTATTATTTATCCCCTCCTCCCCCAGATGGCCCTCTTGTCTGTCTGCCCACTGTCTGTTTGTCCTCTCCAGGAGGCACCAGGAACCAAACCCGGGACCTTCCACATGGGCAGCGAGTGCCCGATGGCCTGAGCCACATCCACTCCCCACAGGCTGCAGCATCTGCTAGCTTTTGGCATCTGCTCATTTAAGTATCTGCTTGTTGCGGCCGGGTGTGGTGTCCACCTCGTTGCAGCAGGGTACAGTGTCCAGCTTGTTGCAGCAGGGTGCGGTGTCCAGCTCATTACAGTGGGTGTGGGCATCTGTCTGTCTTCTTTAGGAAGCCTAGGACCCAAACCTGGGACTTCCTATGTGGTAGGCAGGTGCCCAACTGGTTTAGCCACATCCACTTCCCTCATGGAATATTTTTTACACTCTTTTACGTTCAACCTTTTTGTGCCTTTGTATCTAAAGTGAGTCTCTTGTAGGCAGCATATTAGATAGATCATGTTTTTTCATCCAATCTGCAAATCTTTTCCTTTTAAAAGAGATTATTATTGACATTTAAGGTAATAACAGATAAGGAAGAATTTACTTCTGCCATTTAGTTGTTTTCTGTATGTCTTGTGTTACAATTACTCCATTACTGCCTGTATTTTCATTTAGTTGATTTTTTGTAGCGTACCAATTTGATTCCCTTCTTCCATTTTCTCTGTATTTTTAGTGATTACTTTTGTTAATACAATTAACAGCTTAAACTTATAACAACCTAGTTTGACAAGTACCAACCTAGTTTCAATAGTATACAAATGCTCTACTTCTATATATCTCCATCCTTTCCTTCTGTATTGTTATTGTTTCATATTCCATCTTCATATATTTTATGCCCATTAACAAAGATTTTACTTTTCTTCAGCTTATTTTCTTTATTAGAGAACTTGTGGGTTTACAGAACAATCAGGCATAAAATACAGGATTCCTGTATACCACCATATTATTAATACCTTGCATTGGTATGGAACATTTGTTACAACTGATGATAGAACACTTTTATAACTGTACTATTAACTATAGTCCATGGTTTAATTTAGGGTTCATTGCTTGTGTTCGTGCACATTTTTAAAACTTTTAGTCTAGTATCATATATAAAACCTAACATTTTCCCCATTTAATCACATCCAGATATATATTTCAGTGCTGTTAATTGCATTCACAGTGTTGTGCTACAGTCATAACCATCCATTACCAAAACATTTCCATCATTCCAAATAGGAACCCTGTACATTTTAAGTCTTAACTTCCCATTCCCTATCCCCACCTTGTCCCCTGATAACCTGTATTCTAGATTCCATTAACATATATTTTAATTATTGTTTTACCCATTTGCATTTTAAGTCATATATGGGGAAAAAGCAGTTACAAACTAAAAGTACCATAATACAGGATTTTATATTACCTATGTAGTAACCTTTACCAATGTTTTTATTTCTTCTTATAGCTTCATATTACAGTCTAGTGTCTTTTTATTTCATACTGAAGGACTCCCTTTAGAATTTTTTTAGGGTAGGTCTCCTGTTAATTAATGCTTTTCAGCTTTTGTTTAACTGTAAATGTCTTATTTTCTCCTGTATTTTTGAAGGGTAATTATGCCAAATCAAGACTTCTTGTTTGACAGTTATTTTCTGTAAGGAATTTAAATGTGTCATCCCACTGTCTTCTGTTCTCCATGGCTTCTGATGAGAAATCCACCATTAATCTTATTGGGGATCCCTTGTATGTGACAAGTCACTTCTCACTTGCTGCTTTCAAAACTCTTTGTCTTTGGATTTTGACAATTTCACTTTAGTGTGTCTTGGTGTCAATCTTTTTGAGTCTATCTGCTTGGAGTTCACTAAGCTTCGTGGATATATATTTTTGTGTCTTTCATCAGATTTTGGAATTTTTCATTTTTTCAAATACTATTTCTGCCCCCTTTACTCTCTTTTGTCCTTCTGGGACTCCAGTGATGCATATGTTGGTACACTTGATGTGTGTCACAGGTCCCTCAGTCTATGTTCATTTTTCTTTATCCTTTTTCCTTCTGCTCCTCATATTAGGTAATTTAATTTGTCTTGTCTTCTTTCTTCCACTTTTTCAAATTTGCTATTGAATCCCTCTAGTGAGTTTTTCATTTCAATTACTAAACTTTGCAGGTCCAAAATTTTTGTTTGGCTCCTTCTTAAAAAATAATTTCTATCTCTTTATTTTTGTTCTGACAATGTTTTCCTAATTTTCTTTAGTTCTTTATATACAGATTTCTTTAGCTCAATGAATATATTTAAGGCAGCTGATTTAAAGTCTTTGACTAATAGTTTCAAAGTATGAGCTTCCTCAGGGTTGATTTCTGGCATATTCTTTTTTCTTGTGAATGGGTCAGAGTTTCCTTTTTGTGTGTGTGCTTTATACTTTTTTGTTTGGAGATGGCCATTCTGAATATTATATTGTTATAACTTTAAAAATCTTATTCTTCTACTCCTCTGGGTTTGCTTTTTTTTCTTCTTCTTCTTCTTGAGGACTGGAGCCATCAATTTGTGACTTTTCCAGAATATTTTTGGGTAATAGAAAGGAAAAAAGAAAAAAAAAAAGAGGCTCTCTCTTTTGATGATCCCTTGCTGATTTTGCCTGAGGAGCTTGGAACAATGGCTGTACTCAGTGCTGGCTGCCCTGTGATCTGAAGTAGCTGACCAAAAGCAGCAATCAGCAATCAGGCCATGCCCCCCCTGAATTTGGGGGACTAGGCCCTTATAGCCTGGTGCCAGCAGACTGCACCAGGAACATGGGGTACAGTCCCACTGCTGCCTGCCTTGTGGTTGGGGGATTGGAGATGGGGAATGGTAGCTGCTACTGGAAGGTAAATTCCCTGTTATTTACAACAATGTACCAGCCTCTGCATCTAGCTCCTCCCTGGATGCTGCAGGTGTTTCAAAAATATTTCCAAAATAGTTAATTCAGACCTTCCTTCCACTTCAATTGTTCTTTTGGTGGTGGGACCAGTTACTCCTTCATGGCCATTATCCCACAATCCTATTTCTTCTTTTTAAAACACACATGTTTATTACGACAAATTTTTCTCTGGGCCCTGCTTTCACTATATCCTATAAGTTTGGTATATTGTGTTTTGATTTTTATCCATCTCATAGTATTTTCTAATTTTCCTTGTGCTTTCTTCTTTGACTTATTGCTTGTTTAATAATATATTGTTTAATTTCCATATATAAACAATAATGTATTGTTCAATTTACATATATAAATTACAAAGATGTATAATTTATATATATAAATTTGTGAGATTTTTAGTTTTCTTTCTGTTATTGATTTCTAGTTTCATTTTGCTGTGGTCAGAAAGGATATTGTGTGTGATTTCAACCTGTTTAAATGTATTAAGATTTGTTTTGTGGGCTAACATATGGTCTATCCTTGAAAAGGTTCTTGGGCATTGGAGAAGAATGTGTATTATGCTGTTGTTGGATGAGATTTTAATTTGTTTATAGTATTTTTCAAGTCCTCTATTTCCTTATTGACCTTCTGTCTGGTTGTTCCTTTATTGAAAGTGGGGTATTGAATCTCCAGCTATTATTGTAGAACTGTCTATTTTTCACTTCAGTTCTATCAACTTTTTTTCATATATTTTGGGGGCTTTGTTGTTAGGTGCAATATATTTTTAACTGTTATATCTTCTTGATGGGTTGAACCATTTATCAATATGCAATGCCCTTCTTTGTCTCTTTTAAAGATTTTTTGATAAAATCTATTTTTCCTGATAACAGTATAGCCACTCCAGCTTATTTTGGGTTACTGTTTGCATGGAATATATTTTTCTTTTCAACCTCTTTGTGTCTTTGTATCCTACAGTGAGTCTCCTGTAGACAGTATGTAGATTGATCCTGTTTTTAATCCATTCTGTCAATCTCTACCTTCTAATTGGAAAATTTAGCCCATTTACATTTAATGTAATTACTGAAAAGAAGGGCTTCTGCCATTTTTATATATATTTTTCTGAATGTCTTATAATTTTCTGATTTTCATTTCCTTCATTACTGCCTTTTTTCATATTTAGTTTATTTTTTGTAATATACCATTTTGATTCTGTTCTTATTTTATTTTCTGTATTTTTAAGTCATTTTAATATTTGTATTGGGGATTACAACTTACTTCCTAAATATATAACACCATAGTTTGAATAATACCAACTTAATTTCAATATTATGCACTCTGTTCCTATATATTTCTGTCCAAATCCCTTTATGTTGATTTATGTTTATATTTATATACCTTGTGTACCCATTAACATGTATTTATAATTATTGTTTTATGCATTTGCATTTTAAATTAAATAGGGCCAAAAGAGGTATTACAACCTGAAAGCACAATAATTCTGGCTTTTATATTTACCCAAGTGTTTACCTTTACTAGTGTTTTATTTCTTTCTTCATTTGCCTTTGAATTATGGTATAGTGTGTTGTCATTCAGCCTGAAGGACTGCCTTTAGTCTTTCTTGTAAGGTAGGCCTACTAGAAACACACTGTGTTGGCTTTTGTTTATCTTGGAATGCCTTAATTTTTCCTTCATTCTTGAAGACTAATTTTTTGAATAGAGAATCCTTGGTTGACAGTTTTTTCTATCAGCTCTTTAAATATGTCATTTCCCTGCCTTCTGACCTTCATGGTTTCTGATGAGAAATCAGCTATTAGTCTGATTGATGATCCTGTCTATGGGACAAGCTGTTCCTCTCTTGCTGCTTTCAAAAGACTCTGTCTTTAGCTCTTGGCAATTTGGCTATAATATGTCTCAGTGTGGATCTCATTGAATTTACCCTCTTGTAGTTCACTGAGATTCTTGGATATGTATGTCCATATCTTTCATCTAATTTGGAAAGTTTTCATTGCTTATTTACTCAAATATTCTTCTGCCCCTTTTTCTCTCTCCTCTCCTCTCCTTCTGGGACTCCAATATTATGTTGGCCTGCTTGATGGTATTCTACAGGTATCTTAGACACTGTTTACTTTTCTTTTTTGTTTTATTTCTGCTCCTCAACTGAATAATTTCAATTCTCCTATTTTCAAGTTTGCTGATTTTTATTCAGCCTGCTGAAATCTGCTATTGAACCTCTCTAGAGAAGTTTTCATTTCAGTTGTACTTTTCAGGACCAGAATTTCTATTCAATTCATTTTAGTAATTTCTAGCTCCTTTTTGATATTCATTTTCCTTATATGTCACTTGCCTGTTTTCCTTTAGTTCTTTGTCAATAGTTTCCTTTAACTTTTTTTGTTTTTAATAATATTGTGAACAAAACTTTATTTATTAAATTGCAAATACACATGCTATGTCCCTGCATTTCCAGTCAGGGTCATGATTACTTGTAAGATAGAAGAAAAGGTTATAAAAAGTGGGAGAAACATGGTAAAACTCTAGTATCCTGGAATATTTACATTGCATTGAGACTATTATTATAATTACTCTTTTTTAAAAAATATTTTAAAAGATGCTTAGATTACATAAATGTTACACAAAAATTACAGGAATTCCCATGTTCCCTACCTCCAACACCTCCCACAACCTCCCACATAAACATCTTTCATTAGTGTGGCACATCAACTGCAATGGATATACACATCCTGGGGCTTTGCCACTAAGCATGGACCATAGTTCACATTGTAGACCACACTCTCTCCCACACAGTTCTGCATATTATATGCTGATGTAAAATGGCCTATATCTGTCGTTGTAATGTCACTCAGGATAATTCCCAAGTCCTGAAAAAGCCCCTGTATTACAACTGCTTTTCCCTCTCCCTGCCCCGAAAGCGTCTGGCTAAGGAGGATGGTCCACTGATGGGTTCTTCTTATTGATGACTAGCCTTACGAGTCTTTGCTCTTGTAATTGAAACTTAGCCTATTGTTATGGTTGCCGCCTGAGACCCTCCTTGTTGCTCAAATGTGGCCTCTCTCTAAGCCAAATTCAGCATATGAATGCATTACCTTTCCCCCAGCTTGGGACATGACTCCCGGGCATGAGCCTCCCTGCCAACGAGGGATTACTACCAGGTGCCAACAGGCAATACGACTGGAAAAAGATCTTGAATAAAAGGAGGAAAAGGTAAAGACAAATGAGTTCATATGGCTAAGAGACTTCAAAGAGAGTCAGGAGGTGTCATCCCAGAGGTAACGCTTACACACACCTCAGTAGGATCTCATAGAACACCAAAGTGGATATCACCCCAAACAGAGGGGCTCCTGAGGGCTCTGGAGACACCCAGGTCCTATATAAGGGGAGATAGCTCCAGAGATTGATGCCTTATCAGTGGGCTCTACTTTGGAATCAGTGCTCCTGAGAGTGACAGAGTTGGACTCAAATAAGTCCTCCCTGCACATAGTCCATCAGTCCCTTCTATTCAAACCTATATGTGGTGCTGGAGTTTGTAGGTATACTTTCAGAGATTGGAGCCTTTGGCCTGCCCATGTGCCAGCTGTGCCTGGAATCTTGGTGGAGCTGCAACTCCTAAGCTACAGCTTAATGGACTCACCCAAGACACCTGGCGGGAAGATGATGATGGACAACGGCCATCCCAGGGAATGGAGAGAGTCTGCAGCTGCAGGCAGGATAATCCCATCCATCTTATCCATGGGATATAAGCCCCCTCTCACTTGGAGGTGGAGTGGACATCATCCCAGACTCCTCAGGATTGGGGGAAGAGTTATGGACTAGAGTGGACTTACTGGCATTCTGTTGTAGACATATTGTGATTCAAGCAATGGAAGAAATTACAACATTGATGTGGAGCCAGTGGCCACTGGACGCTTTCTTTTAACTCTTTGATCATATTTCAAACAGTTGACTTAAAGTCTTTGTCTAGTAAGTCTAATGTCTTAGCCAACTCAGGGTCTTTTTTGCCAAATTATTTACTTATTTTTAATTAGGAAGTACTTTCCTCTTTCTTTATATGCTTTGTGATTGTTGTTTTTAATTAATTAATTACTTAAGTATTTAAGAAGGTACAGGGGATTGAACCCAGGAGCTTGTACATGGGAAGCAGGTGCTCAGCACTGAGGTACATCTACACCCCAGAGTTAATTTCTTTTTCATGTTTGTCTTTTTGGAGGTACCAGGGATCTCCTGTGATTTTTGTTTTAAACTGGATATTTGAATATTATAATGTGATAACTCTGGAAATGATAATAGATGTTGCTGTTCTTGATTGTTGAAAACCGTAGTCATTCATTTATTTAGTGACTTTTCTCAGGAATTTTTGCAAAGACTCTGTTTATTGTTGTGTATAGTTACAGAAATGTCTGTTTGTTTAGCTTGTGTTCAGCCAATGTTTTGACATAATTCCCTTGTCCACTATGAGGTGAAAGCAAACAACAAAACAAGCCACTTCTCCCACACTTTGAGGATTGGCTCTGTGCTTGAACACACCTTTAACACTTAGCTAGGCTGTTGAAACTCTTACTAAGCCTTCCCTTTCTGTTTACACTAAACCTAGAAATCAGCCAGTGGTGAAATCTTAGCATCTTCTTGGGTCTTCTTTGAGCTTATGTCCTATACTGGGCTGTGCATGTCTTTCTAAATTCTCCAGTGCAAATGAGTACTTTTGAATTCTCTAGTTCTCAAAGAAACTCTCTTCCTAGCTTTTACTCTTGGCTTTAGGTTGTCTGTTGTATGCTTCAAATGTAATTTTTGTCCCAAGTGGCTACACATTTTTAAATCACCTTACAATGTTTTTGAGCAATTACCACCACTTTTCTGCCCTGCATAGATTTTGAGTTAGATGAAACAGCAATGAGAGCCTTGAGCCAGTCCTTCAGTTAGTAACAGACAGATTAGAACAGAATAATACAATAATTTTCAAATAAAGTCTACTTTGCTCTCTCCAGAACCAAGGATCAAGGTCCTACACTGGAAACGCGGGCTGCCATCTTCAGACTTCTGCTGAGCTGTGGAACGGATGGGAGAAGGGCAAGTGAGAATGCCAGAAAGCTTTCCTACCAATTTTAAATTGCCTTTTTCTTGATTCATGTTTGCTTGTTTGCTGTAAATTCTTAGGTATTTTCCAGAGTTCTGACATAGCTGGTTCTGACAGTTTCTGTTTGTTTACCAATGTTTCTGTGGAGGGATGGGTATTTGGAGCTTTCTACTCCACCATTTTGCTGATGCCAGTCTCTTTGGACCATTTGAAAAAAATAGCTGCTTTAAAGTCTTTGATAATTGTAACATCTGGGTCATCTTGAGTTTGATAGCTATTGATTTTTTCTCCTGAGAAATTTTCAGAAATTGGACCTATAATTTTCTATTTCTTTGTATATCAAGTAATTTTGGAATGTATCCTGTATTTTTATAATATTATCTTATAAGACTGCAGGTCTTTTAAAATTCCATGGCTTTTTGCTTAGGAACCAATTGACCATATTAGGTTCAGGATATACTTTCTAACTTGCCTTTTCTGTGTTGTTTTTCTAATGTCAGTTAAATTTGCAAAACTTTTTCACTGTTCTACCTGAGTCCAATCTGAAATTTGGGACGTGGTCTACCTTGTAGTTCACTTCTTACAGTCTTTTGTATGCTGTTTTATACTACATCCAGGCTTGCACAACTCTTCATTGAGTCTAGGAATTCATATGCAATTTTATGGGATCCATATCTTTAGTTCCTTCCTCTTCAATTTTCCCCCTATGGTGTCCATCTTCTGTTGGTGCCCTTTTCTTTGATCCTCTGACTAAAAACACAGGACTTTAATCTCTGCTTTGCACTGTACTTCCTATGACTGTTCCTGGATCTAGAACCAAAGAAGAGGGAGATGGTTTTAGTGTTCTTTGTTTGTTTTATTTTGTCTTATCATCTGTAATCTTAAGGCTGAGAAAGAGCTACTTTACTTTTAGGATTCACATCCACATTTTAGCAAGGAAGCATAGAGAAAGGTGAAAATGGAAAAAAGTCTTTCTTCTAGGAATAGTTTTCTTTCATTTTTCCTTTTAAAAACATTGTGGCATAACCTACATAGAGTAATGTACACAAATCTTAAGTGTATATATTCAAACTCACACATTTATGTAACCTTAAATCCAAATGAAGATATATAATATTACTAACACCCCAGAAATTTCAAGCTTTAGTTGGATCATGCTTAGGACTTAAAAGATAGGTGACACTATCTACTGTCTGTTTAAATTTTATAAGTTTAGGAAAATAAAGTGTGGTATTAAATATGAGTAAAGAACAAGAGACAATAAAAGATGACCTAAATGATATGAAAAGAATCCAAGAGAAGTTATGGAAATGAAAATTATAGTGCTTGAAATTTAAAACTCAAGTGCATAAACCTGAAAGATAGAGTTGAAGAAGTTTTCTAGATCATAGCCCAAAGAGACAAAGAAATGGAAAATATGAAACAAGAGGCTAGGAAATACAGAAAATAGAATAAAAATATCTAACATAAATTCAAGCATAGATTAAAATGAGATTTGAGAAGAAATATTTGAAGAGAAATTTCCAGAATCAAAGAAAATCACCAATAGATAGACTGAAAATATGCATCTTATCCTAAGGTAAATGAATAAAAATATACCCATGATTGGACACATTGTAATGAAACTACAAAACACCAAGACAAAGATTTTAAAGGCAGCATTGGAGAAAGACAGTTTACCTTTGAAAAACAACAGCCCAGCTGTTTATCATCAGGAACAAGAGAAGACAGAAAATAATAGAATAT
>JAQZBX010114650.1:0-10001 GCA_029593785.1 Cabassous unicinctus
ACCCGAGTCCTCCCATGTGGGAGGTGGGCACCCAAATGCTTGAGCCACATCTGCTTCCTGCTCGTTTATTCTTGCTCATTGCCTGCTTGCTTTTTTTCTCGTTGGCTTGTTGCCTAATCATTGTTTTTGCTTGATGTCTGCTCATTGTCTGGTCGTTGTTTGGCTTTTTTAGGAGGCATTGGGAACCGAACACGGGACCTCCCATGTGGGAGGTGGGCGCTGAAATACTGAAGCCGCATTCGCTCTCTAGTTGATGTTTTTTGATGTTTTATTGAGTTCCTTTGAATAGGTGATTATTTTGTTTCTTTTTATGCCTTGCAATCATTGTTGCACAATGAAAGTTTTGATATTTTAGTATGTTAACTCTGGAATTTAGTCTTTGAGCTGTCTGTTGCTTTAGCTTGTGTTCTGCTACTATATTGACAGAGATTTCCTTTAAGGCCAGGAGTGAGCCATAAAAATAAAAAAAAGTTTTTCATAGTCTTTGTTTGCAGATTGGCTATTTTTTGTCTCCTTCAGATCTCAGACAGCCTAACAAGGAACCTGAAGAACAGCCCAAGGCAAAAAGGCAGGGTCTCCTTTAGTCTGTTCTAAGCATATGTCTTGTCCTGGGCAAGTGCTCACAGCCTTAGGAATGCCTCCATTTACATGAATCCAAGTGCACCTCTTCTTATGAAATGTCTTAAGTCTTCCCTTAGGGAACTCTGTTGTATGTTTCAAAGCTGGTAATCCTTTGCCCCAAGCTGCTGCAAATTGTTTCTTACACTGATTTAGCTATCTCAGGAGCCAATTCTGCATTCAAGGCAAGTTCTGGGACACTGAACCCAAGATGAGTGCCCTAGTACAGTCCTCCAAGCTGCCATCAGATAGTCTGATGTAGTCATACATGCACCCCATTATGCACAAAGGGTCCTCAGCTTGCTCCCGAAGCAGGAACAGAGACTGGCATTGAGAATGCCAGCTGCCTGCATACCGAACCATGAATGGGGCTGGGGAAAGGGCCAACAATGGCACAATGAAGATTTTCTACCATTTTTAAGTTGCCTTTCTCTTGATTTGGTGCTCATCCAGTTATTGCAACCTTTTAACTGTTTTCTGGAGCTCCGAGAAAGATAGTTCTGTCAGTTTTTGCTTGATGTTTAAAAAGTCTGTGGACGCATAACCAGAGCATCTTACTCCATCTGGTGACATCACTCCTGTTAACATTTTGACCTGATTTTGCTCAAAACTTACTAGTTTCTTTTTGATAAGTACAAACATTTTGAATGTTTGTCAAGTGTTTTTAGATATTTATTTTCTACATATTCTAAATGTCAAAGGACTCATGTCTGAATAATTTTTTCTCCTCTGAATTACTTTTGCTATGGACCATTCTTCCTTAGCCCTTTACACAAAGAAAGTATGTTTAAACAATGCCAATCTGTATGCGATTAAAGTTAATATACTGGAGGTATTTCTACAAATGGATAAACTTTAAAGAAGGACATCAATATTCATCATAATGCAGGGACAGAGTATTATGAAATGGTAAAAAGCAAAAACCACAAAAGTGCTTTGCTTAAGAAAATGGCAGCAGTTTTAACAATCAATGAATATATTAGTAAAAGAAAAAAAGGTCTAGAGTGACAGTAAGGGTACAATTGTGACTTTTAACATAAAGTAAGAGTTAACAACTCTACAAATCTCTGAGTAACTTCAAGGCTTTTCCTGCTCCATGAAAAAGATACAGCTACCACAGAAGAATTATTCTGCTTCCAGTTGCATAAGCAGGATTTGAGAATAGCACCTATCTCAGTAATATATCCCCAGAAAAGGCAAGGAAAGAAGAAATGTGAATTAAATCCAAAGGCTTAATTGCTTAAATTATAAGGCTTTACAATGTGCTTTTTTCTTTTTCTTTTGAGGTACTGGGGCCGGGGGTTGAACCTGGGACCTTGTATCTGGGAAGCCGGCACTCAACCACTGAGCTACACTGGCTCCCTACAATGTGCTTTTAAAACCATTAAACACTTGATCTGCACAACAAACTTGAAGTGAGATTATCTGGTAAGGTATATTTTAATGTATTTCTTGGAGATGAGATTATTGAGAACATATATTTGTTAATTAAAATATTACCTATAATACATAAACAGATGTTATATAACTTGGTACAAATCTTTATAAAAATCATTAAAAAACCAATCTGAGTTTTATCTAAATATTAAGCATAAATTCAAATTTGGGTAAATGGTTAGAATTCTTAAAACTCTACAACCATGATATGCTATTATCATGTGATGAATAGAGAATATATGCAATAACAAAACAACTCATAAAATATCCCTCTGTATTGTACAAGAAGGGACCACTGATAAGACCTGGTATATGATATTAATCAGACTTGGCTGCTTTCTCTCCTGCTTCATCAGAGGCTGGACTCTCATTTTTAGTTTCTCCATTTCTTCAGGTAAATCTTTAGTTTCTTGGTTAGCCACTTTAGGCTGTTTTCCCTTTCCTCCCTGTATTAGTCAGCCAAAGGGGTGCTAATGTGAAATACCAGAAATGGGTTGGTCTTTATAAAGGGTATTTATTTGGGGTAGAAGTCCACAGTTACCAGGCCATAAAGCATAAGTTTCTTCCCTAACCAAAGTCCATTGCCACGTGTTGGAGCAAGACAGCTGCCGACGTTTGCCAGGGTTCAGGCTTCTTGGGTTCCTCTCTTCCGGGGGCTGCGTTTCCCTCTGGGCTTAGCTCCTCTGTTTCCTCCACAAGGTCAGCTGTAGACTACCAGGCGAACGGCTTGCTTCTCTTCTCCTGGGGCCTTCTCTCCAACTTCAAAACTCCAACATCAAAGCTACTCAAAACCTGCTCCCTCTGTCCTTTGCCTTGCCTTTTATATTCGATTCCCCCATCCACCAAGGGGTGGGGCTCAATGCCCTACTGACATGGCCCAGGCAACACCCTAATCACAACTTAACCATGTCCAGATTAACAGATCAGTTATAAGCATGATCCAATTATATTTTTGCAATTCATAATTACATCAAATTGCCAAATGGCTACACTCCCCTTTTCCCTTTTGGTCAACTTTTTTGATTTAACCTCTCCTATTGCTGTTTCTTTGGCTTCACTTTCACTTTCACAGGAGCAGGCTTAGCTAAGAACCATGTTGATCTCCTCTTCGGCTCCTCCACCACCCCTTTGGCTGAACTGAACTTCCTCTTGCCTTTGCCCATTTTTAAAATTGTTTTTTGTATGTGTTTTGCTGTTGGGTTTAGGAGTTCTTTATATAGACAATCACCTGATTTTAAGTGGCAGACAGAACCAGGACTTGGAGCCAAGTTTATCAGACTCGAAGCTTATGTTCTTACTAGAATATATCACATTGCCTCTAATTGAAAAAAAGTACAGAGCATGTTTAATATGCAAAGATTTCTAATAAAATCTGAAAGGTAAATTTCCTTCAGAGATAACTCATCTATACCCTTAGAACTAAAAATATCTGTACATCTAAAAGAATTTTTCTGGCAATAAGAGCAACTAATGCCTAAGAGAGCAATATTTTAAATTTCTCAACAAAATAGAAAAGTAAAAAGAAAAAAAAATTAACCAAGAGATCATTTAGTTTTAAAGAAACTCCTAACCTTTATTCTTGTGAATATTTTAAAGATAAAAAATTAATTATATTCAAATGCTTTTCCTGAAAAGTAAAGCTAGCACAAGTATACCTCCCCAGATCCTAAATGAAAAGAATACAGATTAGAAATACTTACGCATGCGGGCAGATGTATTTGATATGTGAACTTCTGATACCTGCAAAGGCTTCTGCCCATCCATGCCTGGTGGAGAAATTATTGGAATAATGCTATTAGATAATGTTTTAAACTCTAATAGATTAGTAACACAATAGTACTTAAAGAAATCAGAGATAAATGTTAACTTGTTAAAATATTATAAAATTGTGTAACATCAATGCTATTAAAGTAACAACCTGGAAACAACAGAACTGTTGTTATTCCAGCTTTACCTACTATAAAGGTTATCTCTCATGACTGCTGAAAAGTACTGTGTTGTCCTTCATATATATCCATAAAGCTTTACAATTTCCAAAATACAAATATATTTTTACCTTTTTTTAAACTCACAGCAAAATGCCTAGCAGTAGGCAACACAGATAACTTAAGTCACATTTTATACAAGGAAAGAAGCCTCAGAGGAGTAAAATAATTCAGTTATCTAATATCTCTACACTATTAAAAATGACATTTCCTCAGATATATATGTATCTGTTCAAACCAGAATACCTGAAAAATTGAAAAGAATTAAAAACCACCCATAATCCTTCTATCCAGAAATAAACAGTTCATCATTTGATGTATTTACTTTGAATTTTTATGCATATTAATGAATAGATATGCATTTTGCACAAGTGGGACCATACTATACACACATACAGTTTCCTGCTTGTTTTCACTTAACATTGTACCTGATAAATTTTTTAGTTTGAAAGAAAGTATTAGAAATGCAAATGTGTAAGTTGGCCATAAAGAGCTATAGTTGAAAGCCTTGAGGAAGCTCGGCACACCTCAGCCTCGCACCCACAGCTCCACACCCGTTGCTGCCAGTCCCCAGAGAAAACCATGGTGTCTGGCAGTGAGGAGTGCAGCTTCCGGGAATGTGAGCTCTATGTCCAGAAGCACAACAAGGATTCTATTGCACAGTTATGTACTGCCCAGCCTGAGAGACTGATGGCGTTCCTCAGGGAATACTTTGAGAGGCTGGAGAAGGAGGAGGCTAAAGAGATTCAAATCTTCAGAATCAAGCATCCATGCAGACTCCAGGGAGGATGAAGTCTCTCCTCCTCCAACCAACTTAGTGGAAGGGCTGGAGGCAAAGAGGTGCTATCAGTGCTGAGGTCTACCAGGAAGAAGATGCTGCATCACATGCTAGAAAGATTATACCAAAAGATTACAAGACAATGGCTGCTTTAGTCGAAGCCACTGAAAAGAATGTGCTATTTTCACATCTTGATGATGAAAGAAGTGATATTTTTGATGCCATGTTTCTAGTTTCCTTTATTGCTGGAGAAGACTGTTATTCTGCAAGGTGATGAAGGGGATAACTTCTATGGAATTGATCAAGGAGAGATGGATGTTTACATCAACAACAAATGGGTAACCACCAGTGTTGGGAAAGGAGGGAACTTTGGAGAACTTGCTTTGGTATGTGGAACACCTAGAGCAGCCACTGTGAAAGTAAAGACAAATGTGAAATTGTGGGGCACTGACCAAGACAGCTATAGAATCCTTATAGCAAGCATGCTGAGAAAGCAGAAGACACATGAGGAGTTCCTTAGTAAAGTGTCCATTTTAGAATCTCTGACAAGTGGGAACGTCTCACAGTCGCTGATATACTGGAACCAGTCCAATTTGAAGACTGGCAAAAAATTGTGGTGCAGGGAGAACAAATAATAAAGTTCTTCGTTATTTTAAGAGGGTTCAGCTGCTGTGCTACAACATCAATCAGAAAATGAGTCTGTTGAAGTGGAAAGATTGGGGCCTTCTGATTATTTGGTGAAATCGCACTACTGATGGATTGTCCTCATGTTGCCACAGTGGTGGCTCATGGTCCCCTGAAGTATGTGAAGCTGGACCGACCTAAATTTGAACATGTGCTCGGCCCATGCTTGGATATCCTCAAATAAAACAGCCAGCACAACAGTTTCATGCCACTGTCTGTCTGAAATGTGCCTCCTGCACCCCCCTTTTCTCCTCTCCCCAATCTGTGCTTCACTCATGCAGACTGCTTTACTTTCCCTCTTTGTAGCGCTAAATAGCCATTGGCATCGCAGCTTCTTGTCAGTTTATATTAAAAGTTGCTTTTATTGCATTGTTTTTAATTTGAAGCATTATCTGAATGCTCATACACAGTTAAAAAGAAAGAGTTCTATGGAAAAAAAAAGAGCTATAGGTGAAGAGAAGAGAAATAAGATTTCTGAAGAGGAGCAAACACAAGACAAGAAAAAAACCTAAATTTTGGGAACAAGATTACACAGAGAAACAGGATAAAGTAAATAAAACATAGGTAAAGGAGACAAAAAAGGAAATGTATACAATGACCTAATGTTATATACTAATACATTATATTAAAAACCCACAGCAAAAACTCTAAATTTCTGATGAAGATGATAAGTGAGATGCTTCAGGACTCCATCTCTCCACAGACATTTTGAACAATGAGCAACAACTGGCAGAAACAGCTTTCTCAGAGAATCAGAAAATAGTTAAAGGACTGCAGTACAAGGGCAAGCACCAAATCAAGAAAAAGGCTACATAAAGATGGAAAGATCATGTGGTGCCCTGGCTGGCCCCCTCTCCCAGTGTGGATCCCTGGTCCCAGTTCTGGAGGGAACAGAGTAACCATCATGCACATACTGGAAGCATGGATGTGAGGCCCAATCTGTCTAGTGGTGGCCTGAGGGACACCCATCCCACAACTTGCCCTGTGTGTCAAAGGCAGCACACAGAGCTCTCCTACAGAACGCTGTAATGAGCAGTCAAGTCATGTTGCCTGGGGCAATGGACTGCTGGCAATGAGACATGAAGTGCTGTGCCCCGGACCATGAGAAAACTTCTTCTTAGGGAAGAGGGGATATTCAGAATGGAGTAAACAGGGAAATGCCTAGGGTTACACATGCATGTCCAAGACAAGAGGACTCAGCAGAAAGGATCCCTTTGGCCTGGAGGATACTATAAACCCATTGTATGGATAAGCGCTGAAAGAGAGCACTTACATAGGTCCATCTGCAAAGACTAGGAAAGGGGTTTTCTTTTTTTCCTTCTTTATTTTTGTTAGCTCTTGACATTCAAGGAAAGCTCTAGCATAACACTAGCTGGACACAAGCTTAAGGAATAGAGGCCTCAGTCTAAATTCCAGCAATAACAGAGCAAAATGTTGAAATGTCCAGGTTTCAAAAGAAGATTACAAAATATACAAAGAAACAGGAAGCGATGGTGAGGCAGTGGAGAAGACTAAAGGATTGCAAACCATCAGAGAGGAGAACCAGACAGACATTCCAGACAAAGATTTTTTAATGGTCCTAAAATTTTTCAAAGAGGGAAGCAGATGTGGCTCAAGCAGTTGGGTGCCCACCTACCATATGAGAAGCCCCAGGTTTGGTTCCCCGTGCCTCCTAAAGAAGACGAGAAAGACAGCAAGCTGATGTATGGCTGACACAACACCGTGACGCCACAAGATGACACAACGAGGAAACACAATGAGAGACATAATAAAAGGGAGTGGAGGTGGCTCAAGCGATTAGGCACCTCCCTCTCACATAGGAGGTCCAGAGTTTGGTCCCTGTTGCCTCCTAAAAAAAAAAGACGAACAGACACAGAGAGCAGACAGTGGGCACAAACAACAAAGATGGGAGGAGAAATAAATAAATCTTAAAAAATAAAAAAAAGACCTAAAGGAAAACAAGGACAAAGAACTAAAGGAAATCAGGGAAATGATAAACACAAATAGAATATCATGACAGAAATGGAAATTATGAAAAGAAACCAAACAGAGCTGAAGACCACAGTAATAGGAATTAAAAATTCCCTGGAGGGAGTGGATGTGGCTCAAGTGATTGAGTGCCTGCTTCCCACATGTTAGGTCCCGGGTTCCATGCCCCGTGCTTCCTAAAAACAAAAACAAAAACAAAAAATCAACTCAGGGGAGCCAACGTGGCTCAGTGCTTGAGGCCGGCTTCCCACTTAAGAGGTCCTGGGTTCAATCCCCAGCCCCAGGACCTAAAAAAAAAAAAAAAAAAAATTCCCTAGAGGAGTTCAAGAGCAGATTGGAGCTCACCAGAAGAATCAGAGAACTTGTTGATAAGACCACTGAAATCAAATGGTCTGTGGAGTCTAAGGAATAGAAAAAAGAATGAAGAAACTTAACAGTCTGAAGAACCTGTGGGACACCATCAGGTGTTACCAATAGACTCTCAGAAAAAGACAGAAAGAATATTTTAAGAAATAATGGCTGAAAGCTTCCCAAATCTAAAGAGAGACATCAATATACACATCTAAGAAGGTCAACAGACTCCAAATAGGATACACTTAAATAGAACCACACCAATGGCACATGATAATCAAACTGTTTAAATGCCAAAGATTGAGAATTCTGAAGGCTGCAAGAGAAAAGCACCATGTCACATACAATGGAACCTCAATAAGATTAAGTGATTTCTCACAGGGAACCATGGAGGCAAGAAGGCAGTGGGATAACATATTTAAAGTACTGAAAGCAGGAAGCGGGTACAGCTCAGCGGTTGAGTGTCTGCTTCCATGTACGAGGTACCAAGTTCAATTCCTGGTACCTCCTAAAAAAAATAAAAAGAAAAATAAAGTACTAAAAGCAAAAACCTGCAAACCAAGAATTCTATATCCAGTAATAATGTCTTTCAAAAATGAGAGAGATTAAGATATTTCCAGATAAACCAAAGTTGAGAGAATTTGTCACCACGAAACCAGCCACTACAAAAGATACCAAAAAGAGTTCTGTAGGTTAAAAGAAAAGGACAGCAGACAATAGCTCAAAGCCACATGAAGAGATAAAGATATCTGGTGAGGGTAATGACATGGGTAAATACAAATGCCAGTACTGTTGTATTTTTGCTTTTAACTCCATTTTTAACTTCCTAAAGGATCTAAAAGACAAATACATAAAATGTAATGACAAACCAATGGTTCTGAACTCATAATGTATAAATATGTAAGTTGTGACAAGAGCTACATAAAGGTAGGGGGACTGAGGGGTATAGGAATAATTTACGTAAGCTATTGGAGTTAAGTTGGAATTAAAATAAATGAGATTGTTACAGATGGTAACCACAAAGAAAATATCAGAGAATATGCAAACTCCTAAAGGCAGAAAGAAGAGTATGGGTTACCAGGGGTAGGGGGCAGGGACAATGGAGAGTCAATAAAAAATGATTATAGGGTTTCTGTTTGGGATGAAGAGGAAGTTCCAGTAATGGATGGTGGTAAGGGTCCTGCAATGGGATTAATGGAGATTAATCCCATTGAATGATATGCTTGAGATGGGATGCATGTTTCCACAATTAAAAACAGAGAAACTAAAGACATAATGACAAATGTAATACATGATATTGAATGGGATCTAAGAGTGGAGGAGAAAAGGGTCAAAAGGACATTTTGGGGAGATAGGACTAAATTTAGAATATAGAATGTAAACTTTTATATTGATGCTAAATTTCTTGAACTTGCTAACTGTACTTAAGGTGATTACACAATTGAATAACCTTGTTCTTACGAAACGTACACAGAAGTATTATCTGTATTCAAGGAGTATGCTGTATGCAACCTGCTATCAAATGTTCAGAACATAGACAGATAAGATAGATGATACCATATATCTGGCAAAATGTTAATACTAGTGGATCTGGGTTATCTAGGGGCCTGAGGGTATACTGAATTCTCTGCGTGGGGTTTATATTATTTTTGCAAGTGCCCTGTAAGGTTGAAATTATTTCAAAATAAAAAGTTAAAAAAAATATAAGGGAGAGATTAAGACATTCCCAGTTAAAAGCTCTGGGAGTTCATCACCACTAGACTGGCCCTACAGAAGAGTTCTGCAGATTGAAAGGAAAGGACAATAGACAACAAACTAAAACGTCATGTAGAAATAAAGATCTGGGAGTGGATGTGGCTCAAGCATTTGGGTGCCTGCCTACCACATGGGAGGTCCCAGGTCCAGTTCCCAGAGCCTCCTAGAGAAGACGAGCAAGAGAGCAAGCTAAGGTGGTACAATAAGATGACACAAAAAGGAGACACAAAGAGGAAACACAATGAGAGACAAAACAAAGCAGGGAGTGGAGGTGGCTCAAGTGATTGAGTGCCTTCATCCCAGACAGGAGGTCCCTGGTTTGGTTCCCAGTGCCTCCAGAAGAGAGGATAAGCAGACATAGTGCACAACAAATGGACACAGAGAGCAGACACTGAGCACAAACG
>JAQZBX010114651.1:0-10000 GCA_029593785.1 Cabassous unicinctus
GGGGTGGGGAGAAATAAATAAATAAATAAATAAATATTTTTTTAAAAATAGTCTAAAAGCTTGAAAAGATAATTATCCAAAGAAGAAATACAAATGGCAAAGAAACACATGAAAAAATGTTCAACATCACTAGTGATTAGGACAATGTAAATCAAAACTACAATGAGATATCATTTCACACCTATCATACTGGCCACTATTAAAAAGCCAGAAAACTATAAATGTCGGAGAGGATGTGGAGAGATAGGAATACTTATTCACTGTTGGTGGGAATGTAGAATGGTACATCCACTGTGGAGGACTGCTTGGCAGTTCCTAAGGAAGTTGAATATAGATTTGCCATGTGACCAGGCAATACCACTACTAGGTATATACCCAGAAGAACTGAGAGCAGTGGCATGAACAGACACCTGCACACTGATGTTCATAGCGGCATTATTCACAATTGCCAAAAGTTGGAAACAACCCAGGTGTCCATCAACTGATGAATGGATAAACAAATTGTGATATATATACATGATGGAATATTATGCAGCAATAAGAAGAAATGAAGTCATGAAGCATATGACAACATGGATGAATCTGAAGGACATTATTCTGAGTGAAGCAAGCCAGACACAAAAGGACAAATACTGTATGACTGGGCAATTATAGACTAAATATATTATGTAAATGCATGGAGTTAATAATTAGAATATAGGTCACCAGAAAATAGAATGAGGGTAGAGAATGGAAAGCTGAGGGTTAATCTGCGCAGAATGGGTAAAAATGTTGTTTGTAAATCTTGGGAAATGAATAGAAATGGTGAATGCACATCATAGTGTTTGTAACTAGCTATGCTATTACATGGATATGACAGTGATTGAAGAGGAATGTCTAAGGTCATATATATTATAGAAAGAAAGCTGAAAATGTAAATGGGACTGTTTAACATAGTAAAATATGAATATAGGTAATATTGCATATATAAAACTATTTTTACAAAATATAAATACAAATATACTAGAGAGAAGGAAAAAGAATAGCAGCTATGTACGGCAGGGGAAGCATAGAGAGATTGAGAGGTGATGAGTTTTGTTTGTTTTTTCTTTATTATTGGAATAATGAAAATGCTCTTAAAATGATTGGCGTGATGAATGCATAACTATGTGATTATACAGAATTCCATTGATTGTACACTTTAGACAGATTTATGGTTTATTAATGTATCAATAAAATTCTTTTGTTTAAAACCTCTATTTTATGTTAATATTTCCTCCTTTTGATCATGGTCTTTCTTCAAATGCATTGTTGATTAATGCTTGGTAATAATCCCTCAATGCCAGGAAGGCTCATTCCTAGGAGTCAAGTCCCACGTCGGGAGGAAGGTAGTGAGTTTATTTGCAGAGTTTGGCTTTAGAGAGAGGCCATGCTTGAGCGACAAGGAGGTTTTCAGGAGATAATGCTTAGCCATTAATTATAATTAGACTTAGTTTCATTATCACAGGAATATGATTCATAGGTGCAAGTCTTGGCTTATTAGCCTGTTTTCTTTTATTAGGCAAGGCGTTACATATCCCAGAGCTTTTGGCCATAAAATTTGAGAAAGTAGCAGGACTTCCCCAGGAAGGGAAGTTTAATATATATTTTTTAGCTACTGTGAGGGCATCTATCCAGAAAACATACCTATGGCAATAAGGACATATAGCTATATAATGTTCAGGATGTTCAAAAGGCCCTGTCTGTCGAGACACCTGACCATGTCCCACCTTTACTTCCTTACTAGTGTTATGTTAATTGATAGGTAGGACATAATTTATATACTTGTCTTGCTTCTCATGTAAAGTTTTTCTCCTTTTTTTTTCCCCAGAAGATGAAGCTTTGATCTGCAGCTGGCTGCAAGTACTTTCAGAGACGCCTCAGTATAACAGACAAGGAAATGTGGTTGTTTCTGTGACCTATAACATTTTTCTAAGAATAAAAAATAAAACATTCCCATATACCCCCCCTTATTGTTGACACTTACCATTGGTGTGGTACCTTTGTTACAATTGATGCAAGAACGTTAAAAGACTACTGTTAACTATAGTCCATATTTTGCTTTAGGTATATTTTCCCCCCCAAATACCACTTTATTATGACCTGTATTAGTGACATACTTTTGTTATAGATCTTAAAATAATGTGCTTATAAATCGTATTACTAACCACAATCCTCATTCACAACAGGGTTTGCTGTGTTATACAATCCCATGTTTTATCCTCTAGCTTTCCTTCTAGTAACATATAAGACCCCAAATTTCTCCTTTCAACCACATTCACACACATTATTCAGTGTTGTTAATTACACTCACAAAAATGTGCTTCCATCACCTCTGTCCATTTCTGAAAAATTACAATCAACCTAATTATAAATTCTGCACAGGTTAAGCATCAGCTCCCCATTCTCTACCCTCATTCGATCTCTTGGTAACCTATCTTTTAGACTCTGCCTCTATGAGTTTGCTTATTCTAATTAGTTCATATTAGTGAGAGCATAAAATATTTGTCCTTTTGTGTCTGGCTTATTTCACTCAACATAAGGTCCTCAAGGTTCATCCATTTTGTTGCATGTGTCAATACTTATATTCTTTCTTACAGCTGAATAATATTCCATTGTATCTATATACCACATTTTGTTTATCCGTTCATCTGTTGACAGACACCTGGGTTGCTTTCATCTTTTGGTAATTGTGAATGCTGCTAAGAACATTGGTGTGCATTTATCTGTTTGTGTCTCTGCTTTCAATTCTTCTGGGTATATACTTAGTAGTGCGATTGCCAGATTATATGGCAATTCTATAGTTAACTTCCTGAAGAGCCACCAAACTGTCTTCCACATCATTTTACATTCCCATCAGCAGTGAATGAGTATTCCTCTCTCTTCATATCCTCTCCAACACTTGTAGTTTTGTTTTTTTTTAATAATGGCCATTCTAATAGGTGTGAAATGATATCACATTTTAGTTTTGATTTGTATTTCCCTTATAGCTAATGTCCTGCTTTGTTTTTTGTGGACCCCAGAAAATTATATTCTTAAGCTAATCCATTCCTGTTCCTGTAAAAGCAGTGCAGATGGAGTCTTTTGACTAGATTCAATTAAAGGACTTGATTATATCACTTGATCAGATTGCTTTTGATTGGACTACAACAGTGAGGGGTAACACAGGTTGGGTCTCTGCCCTCTTGCTGGGTCTTATATAAACTGAGAACATACAGAGAGACACAGAAAAAGGAAGCCACCATTTTGACCCTGTCATGTTAGAGAGGACACAAAGATTACTAGAAGCTGAAGCTTGAAGCACAAAGCCCCCGAGAGGCTGGGCCCATGGAGCAGGTCAAGGCTGAAGAGACTAGCCATATCCCTGATCACCCACAGGTGAGCTCCAGGAGATGGTGCACCTTCAGGTGAAGGCAGGGACTCAGGCAAAGATCGGCTGCCATCTTGCCTTGCCACAAGACAAGATCACTAGTAGCCGACTTTGGTGAGAAAGCATCTCTGATGATGCCTTGATTTGAACATTTTCACAACCTTGGAACTGTAAGCTTTTACCTAATAAATTTCCCATTATAAAAGCCAACTCATTTCTGGTACTTTGCATTGATAGCCTTGTGGTAAGCTAAGACAGCTAGTGATGTTGAATATCTTTTTGCGTGGTTTTGTGTGTGTATGTGTGTGTGTGTGTGTTTGCCATTTGTATTTCCTCTTTGGAAAAATGTCTATTCAAATCTTTTGCCCATTTTTAAATTGGGTCGTTTGTCTTTTTATTGTTGAGTTGTAGGATCTCTGTATATATTATAGATATTAAACTCTTATCAGATATGTGTTTTCTAAATATTTTCTTCCATTGAGTAGGCTGCCTTTTCATCTTGACAAAGTCCTTTGAAGCACAAAAGTATTTAATTCTGAGGAGGTCTCATTTACCTAGTTTTTCTTTTGTTGCTCGTGCTTTGGGTATAAGGTCTAAGAAACCACCTCCTACCAACAGATCTTGAAGACACTTTTCTACATTTTCTTCTAGGAGTTTTATAGTATTGCCTTTTATATTTAGACCTTTGATTGATTTTGTATTAATTTTTGTGTAAGTTGTGAGATAGAGATCCTCTTTCATTCTTTTGGATATGGATATCCAGTTCTCCCAGCATTGTTTGTTGAAGAGACTGTTCTTTCCCAGGTGAACTTGGTAGCCTTGACCATAGATAGGTATCAATTGACCATAGATATGAGTCTATTTCTGAATTATCAACTTGATTCAATTGATTGTCACTTTATGCCAATACCATGCTGCTTTTTACCACTGTAGTTTTCTAATATGCTTTGAAAGTCAGGAAGTGAGTCCTTGGACTTCATTTATTTTTTAAGTTATTTTTGGCTGTTTGGGGCCCCTTTCCTTTCCAAATAAATTTGGTAATTGATTTTGCCATTTCTATTTTTTTTTTTTTAAAGATTTATTTATTTATTTATCCCCCCCTTGCTGCTTGTGTTTGCTGTGTCCATCTGCTGTGTGCTCTCTCTGTGTCTGCTTATCTCCCCCCTGCTGTGAGGTCTTGCTGCATCAGCCCACCGCTCTGCGCGGGCTGGCCTGCCCTCACAAGGAGGCCCCGGGAAGCAAACCCAGGGCCTCCCATATGGTAAACGGGAGCTCTATCGATTGAGCCACACCCACTTCCCTTGCCATTTCTATAAAGTAGGCTGTTGGAATTTTGATTGGGACTGCATTGAATCTGTAAATCAATTTAGGTAGTTATCAATCTTTAGTCTTATACTCTATGAACACAGAATGTCTTTCCATTTGTTTAGGTCTTCTTTGACTTCATTTTAGCAATGTTTTGTAGTTTTCTGAGTACAGGTCCTTTACATCCTTGGTTAAATTATTTCCTAGATATATTTGATTCTTTTAGTTGCTATTGTAAATGGAATTTTTTCCTTGATTTCCAACTCATATTGTTCATTACTAGTATATAGAAACACTAATGATTTTTGTGTGTTGATCTTGTATCCCACCACTAGGCTGAATTCGCTTAACTCTAGTAGCCTTGTGGCAGATATTTCAGGATTTTCCAAATGTAGAATCACGTCATCTACAAATAATGACAAAAGTTTTTATTTTTGATAAAGTGTAACTTTATACTTTGTTATCATTTGTGCTTTTGGTGTCATTTAAGAATTAAGATTTTCCCCATTTTCTCCTAAGAGTTTTATGGTTTTAGCTCTTATATTTAAGTTGTTGATCCATTTTTAGTTAAGTTTTATATATAATGTGAGGTAGGAGTCCAATATTAATCTTTTGCATGTGGAAATTCAGTTGTCCAGCACCATTTGTTTAAGAGACTATTCCCCGTGCTCTCCCGCCTATTGAATGTACTTGGCACCCTTGTCAACTATTGGCCATTCTATTGGTCTGTATCTCTCCTTATGCCAGTACCATGTTATTTTGATTACTGTAGCTTTGTAGCTCAGTTTTGAAATTGGAAAGTGTGCATCCTTTTTGCAACCAACTTTCTCTTTTTGAAGATTGTTTTGGCTACTCAGGACCGCTTGAAATTCCATATGAATTTGAGGATTGGGTTTCTCATTTCTGCAAACAAGGTTGCTAGAATTTTGATACAGATTGAGTTGAATCTGTATAGGGCTTTGGATAGTATTGCCATTGTAATAAGACTTCTAATCCACAAACTTGGTATGTCTTTCCATTTCTTTTTAAATTTCTTTCAGCAAGGTTTTGGAATTTTTAGTATATGTCTTTCACCTCCTTGGTTAAATATATTCCTAGGTATTTTATTATTTTATTTTATTTTTTTAAAGATTTATTTATTTATCCCCCCCTTGCTGCTTGTGTTTGCTGTGTCCATTCGCTGCGTGCTTCTTCCGTGTCTGCTTGTCTCCCCCTTGCTGTGAGGTCCTGCTGCATCATCCCACCGCTCTGCGCGGGCTGGCCTGCCCTCACAAGGAGGCCCCGGGAAGCGAACCCGGGGCCTCCCATATGGTAAACGGGAGCTCTATCAATTGAGCCACACCCGCTTCCCTATTTTATTATTTTAAATGCTGTTGCAAATGGAAGTGTTTCTTAATTTTCTTTTAGGATTGTTCCTTGCTGATATATAGAAACAAAGTAGATTTTTTGCACGTTGATTTTGTACCCTGCAACTTTGCTGAATTCATTTACCTCTAGTAGCTTGTGAATTCTTTAGTATTTCCCATGTATAGGATCATGTCATCTGCAAACATAGTTTTACTTCTTCCTTTTCAATCTAGATGCCTTTAATTTCTTTTGCTTGCTTAATTGATCTGGATAGAACTTTCAGTACTATATTGAATAGAAGTTGGTGAAAGCAGGCATCCTTGCCTTGCTGCTATCTTAGGGCAAAAATTTCAGTCTTTCACCACCAAGTTTAACGCTGACTGTGGCCTTTATCATGTTGAGGAAGTTCCCACCTATCCCTAGTTTTCTCAAAGTTTTTACCATGGGAAAGTGTTGGAATTTGTCAAATGCATTTTCTGGAATTGATGCAGTTTATCTAAAAGTTTCTCTTAAACTTCAGGTAATATTTTAAGGCTAAATCTTCTACCATGAATTTTAATGCTGCTACCTATCCCTAAACACATATATGATAAATAGTAGCAAAATGGAGGCAAAAGAGATAATGTGGGCTCAATGGATGCAAAATACCCTAAATATGTATAAAAGTAATTTTATACATATAATTACATGACCATGAATGGGGAGAGGTGATTCTATGTTTAGCAGGTATAATAGAAAAGGCATTTTGACAGTAGAAAAACTATACAAATCCAATTTTTCACTAAAAGTATTTGAAAAGTATCTACTAAAAATATAATGGAATTAATCTATTTCATAATGGCTGTTGTGTCCAAATCATAGAGACGAAAGTATTAAAATTTAGAAAACAGAACTTTTGCTTTTGAAACTAATATTTAATAACTAAGAACCTTAAAGCCATATGCCCAGTTACTTATAATCTGCAATGCTATATGTGAAACAGATATTAGTCCTATAATTAAAAAAAAATCTTATACAAAAAACTCCATAAACCTTTGAGTCAGTTGAGCCTATTTTCACTATAGACCTGCCCAAAAGCACACACGAAAATTGATGGGCATGAAAAAGGCATGGAAAGAGTGAGTTTCATTTCAGTCACTTCAAAATACAAAGAGGCTATTATATTTCACTTAGAAGAAGAAAAAAATCAGATTTTTGTCTTTTTAAATCATTGTGACATTTTTCAGATTACATACCACAGAACACAAGATGAATGGTTGTGGTATTAACTTTTTTCTCCAGTTCTTTTGCAGTAAATGTCTGGAATAAAACCTTATAAAAATTTTAATTGTTCTTATGTTCCATATTTAAGACAAAAATGGTCTATGATTAATATCAGATACAATATGAACCTCAATATTTGCTCAAATGTAGAAAAGAATTCATGATGTCTTAATATATTGAAAAAAATACTTGGATAAATCCAACTGCAAAAATATAGAAAAACTTTTTACTGTAATTACTGGGAACCATTAAGGTTAATTTTTAATGGGCAGAAAAACTCCACAAAAATGTATATATGGGGGTGGATGTGGCTCAAATGGTTGGGTGTCAGTCTCCCATATGGAGGAACCTGGGTTCGATCCCCAGGACCTCCCAGTAAAAAAAAAACAACAAAAAAACAAAAAATGTATATAAACATTTAAAATCTTTGCTGTTTTGAGCAAAATTAACTTTTGTTTTTATATACAATTTCTAATGAAAATTTAAAATTTTTAACAGAGGTTTTCTTGTTCTAGGTAGTCTCAATGTTATGGATTTGAAGCATGACTTTCCTGCAAACAACTTTCACATATGACTAAATATACTTGAAGTCTAGTTCCTAAAAAATCATTTCTCTAACCTTTCTTACCTATCATTTTCATATAATCTAATTTCTAAAGACTTCAAGTATGGGTGGTACTATGGAAACCGATCTTTCCTGTAGTTAATTTTATTATTGTAGTTTTCTTTCTTTCTTTAACAGTGTATTAGTCAGGCAAAGGGGTGCTGATGCAAAGTATGAGAAATTGGTTGGTTTTTATAAAGGGTATTTATTTGGGGTAGAAGCTTACAGTTATCAGGCCATAAAGCATAAGTTTCTTCCTTCACCAAAGTCTGTGGCCATGTGTTGGAGCAAGACAGCTGCTGACGTTTGCCAGAGTTCAGGCTTCTTGGGTTTCTCTCCGGGCTCAGCTCCTCTGTTTCCTCCACAAGGCCAGCTGTGAACTGTCAGGTGAATGCCTCGTCTCTTTTCCTGGGGCCTTCTCTCCTTCCTCATGACCAAGGTCGTCTATGTGCTTACTCTCCTGGGCTCCAGCATTAACACTCAGCATCAGAACTCCAACATCAAAACTACTCCAACTCTGTCCTTTGCCATGTCTTTTTATCTTTGAGACCCCACCCACCAAGGGGCAGGGCTCAACACCCTACTGACCGTGGCCCCGTCAACGCCCTAATCATAATTTAATCATGCCCAGATTAAAAGACCAGTTTACAAGCATAATCCAATATATATTTTTGGAATTCATAACTATATCAAACTGCCAAACTGCTACAAACAGTTAGATAATTTCCAATTATAAAGGTGGGTAACACCACAATAGTTTTAAGGAAGGTAACATTTATGGAGCTTTCAATTAAAAAAAAAAACCATTTATCTGTTCAGTAGGGAAGAAACAATCCTCTTTATTAACCTCACTGAAAGGATTAAAAAACACATTTCCTGGGACACAAAACTGTACCAAATGTTTTCCTTACAAAATAACTTCACAGACCAATAGTCTTGGACTTACACAAAGACAAACATATTGACATACATTAGCTTGAATTAATAGACAAGTCAAAGGTTTTTGCAGCAACTTTCTAGAAGATGTTTATTGCATTAATGTGGGATTGTATGCTTCTTTAACCCTTTAAAAATAGTAATAAAAATTACAAAATAATGTAAATGTAGAGTTAAGGCTGAGACTATATATTCTAGTATCAATAAAGTCAAACAATACTTATAAAAATTGATGCTGCATATTTTATATATACAGAGAATAAGTCTTTAGAAATTTAAAATGCTACCACTGTCACAAGTTCACGCTCATCAATTTAATGTCTTTCTATGTATCTTAACATTTGAATTCCCAGAAACCTGTGCTTTTTCTATTTTTAATCCTGAATTCTTTATTGAGTTTCCTCACATATTTACAATTAAATATCTAACACCTCTAGAAACTTCCTTAGACAAAAGAGACAAAACATTTTTGTTAAATAAATTCACACAAAAGTAATAAAAAGGTTTGTTTGCAAGAGATAGTTCTAACATATCCATGATAATTATACTGAAAAATAGTACATAAACTTTTCTTCAGGGTTAATAAATGCCGCCATGTGCTGGTTTTATAGTCACTGCCATATTTGCACATTTTCCTCTGACATATCTGCAAGATGACAAAGGGCGTGATGACTGGAATAATTCCAGTTAAGTCCACATTGTCCAGTGAGATTCATAAAATTGAATTGTTGCTTCCAGTCCCATCTGGACAGACACGGAAATTCATGCCCAGATACTTGTCAAGTCCCCAGAAATATTCAATCTGGTAAGTCACCCTCTCTTGGCCTTTTCAAACAGCTGCAGAGGTCAGGGCATTCTCAGTAAGTCCAATAGTCCCCTCTCTCATCTTTCACACATCTGTTTTGGTTATAATCCTGGTCAAGGTAGCAAAAAGAAATACATCAAGTTTAATGTATCAAAGATTTCTTTTCCTGAACTCCCTCATCATACTAGATGCTTAAATATACAGTGGAACTATGCTCTATTAATTATTATAATTTTTTAGCATAAACAGATTCAGTGTAATCCTTGTATATAATAATTTTATTCACGTATATGCCCCCTCCCAAAAGTCTCAAAATAAAAGCAGTAGTTAATATATTTAGACGAAGGGCTAA
>JAQZBX010114652.1:0-10000 GCA_029593785.1 Cabassous unicinctus
GTAGGCCAGAGACTCCAGTCTCTGGAGGTACACCTAAAAACTCAAGATCATGTGTTTTTTATCACTCATTCTGTTAACATGTTATATTACATTAACTGATTTTTTTTGTAATGGATGCAGACTTCCTTATGGTATAATTCAGGAAATTTTAAAGAAAATATATTTTGCACATTTAGGGTATAGTGCCCTATGAATGCAAATTTGGGCAAGTTGTTAAATTACATGCTCAAGGCTTATATTATTACTTTCTTTTTACTTTCTTCTGTCAGTTAGAGTGAGTTTTATATTAAATTGTTTAATTTTAATACTGTTTTTCATTTCTATTTTTTAATGTTTACTTTATATATTCCTATGCTATATAATTATGTGTGTACAATATTTACTACTTAATTTTAATAAACATTTCAAAACAAGCTCCCCAAATTCTAAAGGAAATGATGACTACTTGCATAATGGCACTGGACTCCAAACTGGATTGTACATTATATTAGTTTTCCCACATTACTAGGTATACAACAGATTTTGTGTGTTTTTTTTTTTCTAGTCATGTCCCTATTTTTATTATTAGGGAAGTTGTAACTTTAAAGGAAAACCATGCAGAATATATGCGGTTTTCATATATCCTCCTATTATCAAAACTGCTTTACTGTGTGGTACTTTGTTACAATTGACATAGATATTATTACAATTGTAGTATTAACTATAGTGCATCATTTACATTAGAATTCTTTGCATTCTACATTCTTATGGTGGTTTTTTTTTAAATTATTCTGGTAATTTTATACAACTTATATTTCCCCTTTTTACAGAAATATATTAAGACAATTACAAAGATAGGTAATATATAAATGCCCATTCATATGTGGTGGAACATATTCAGAATGACTTTAAAGCAAATGGTACATAAAAAAGTGTGCAGACAAGATCATTGAAGGGTGCAGTACCAATTTAAATGAGTGACAATTGTGAGCCCAATTTACAAACCAGGAAGAGTAATATTTTGGTGATTATCTGTGAAAAATAAACATGTTTTGTTCCAATTTTGAATATGGCAAACTATTTATTATCTATTAGAGAGTTCTGCTCATCCATCAAAGTTTATTATATGGATTATAGGGCTTAGTATATGAAAAGCATATAAAAACATTCAATATAAATGCATAATTTCATTATTTGATCATCATACCACATTGATAGGTAGATTGAGAAGTAACACAAGGTGGAAATTGAAAACATTTACCTCACTTTAATCTTCTGGTATGGAAAAGTTAAAGCTGCCAACAAAGAGTTTTAACCCTAAAATTTTTAAATGTATCAGTAATTTAAAATTTTGTAAATATGCTTTTTGCTTTGAGCAGAAGTAATGCTTCTTTAAAATTTATTCTTCCATACTATGAAATATAGGTATCTTTGATCTGAATTACCAACCACATTTTCCTCAGATGCGTACATGTTATTCAGAACAAAATCTTTAAAGTTATTCTATGATCAGATTTCAGAGGCCATTATATATATATATGTATATATAAAACATATTTCAGGAATATTTTAACTTATTTGGTGAATGAATGATTTTTTGTATTTTCTAAGGGAATGAAAAGATAAAATAAGTTAATGTAAAATTGATATTTTCTGGGACTCTATAAGTTTAAAGGAGAACAAAGAGAAACAGCACTACTTGACAAATGATATGTATCTAGCAGTGATAGAACACAGTTTTGAAAGAAAATCTCAAAATAAAATAAATTTGTGACTATGCTGATACATAATATAATCAGTGTCCCTGAAAATTCAGGTCATGACTTTTAAAGTTGGAAATAGACAAAAAGTTGAACTTTGAGGCATTTTCAAATTACCTCATTATAGTCAGGATGTCTTGAAATAAATATCTTATGATTTTCCTCAATAAATCTTTGTGCTCATAATTCTCTTTACAGACTCTTTTATCTGCTTCTTTCTAAGACTATAGATTATAGGATTCAAGAAAGGAAGGACTATAGAATAGAACACAGACATGATCATGTCCTGAATTGTGGGTGAACTGGAGGTTGGCTTCAAATACAAGCAGCACCTGAGCTGAGAAAGATGGTCACCACGAGAATGTGAGGGACCCAGGTGGAAAAAGCTTTTCATTGCTCTCCCCTGGTTGGAAATTTGAGTGTAGTAGAAAATATGTGAATATAAGAAATGGTGATACAGATAAAGCAGCCACCAGCAACCAGCACTTCAGAGACAAAAATTAAAATTTGATTGTCAAAGGTGTCAGAGCAGGACAATTTCAGTAGTGAGGGGACATCACAGAAAAACTGATGGACCTCATTGGACTGACAGAAGAACAGCTGGAATATGTTGCCAGTGTGGATTCCAAAGTAGGCCAGACCACTGATTACAAAGACCAGAGTCATGTGGACACAGACCCAAGGGCTCATAACCACAGGGTAGTGAAAGGGTTGGCAGATGGCCACATAGCAGTCAAGGGCCATGATAGTGAGAAATAACAGTTCTGTATAAACAAATAAAAACCCAAGGAAGATCTGAGCTGCACATCCAACCATGGAGATTGCTCTGCTGTCAAGCAGGAAGATGACACATGCCTTGGTTACAGTGACTGAATATAGCTCATGTCTAAGACAGACAGATTTCTGAGGAAAAAGTATATGGGGGTATGAAGATTCTGGTCAAGGCTGGTTACTGTGAAAATGAGAAATTTCCCCATCAAAGCTGCAATGTACATCAGTAGGAATAGTATGGCACATAAGACTCTGAACTCCCACACATCAGAAAATCTTATAAGCAGGAATTCAGTCATTTTGGTTGAGTTGGCATTTTTAGGTAATTTGCTATGGATGTGGAGAAATGAAGGCAAATAAGCTCTAAAAGTAGACATGGAAAATGAAAAAGAGGAAAGAAATTATCATATGTACTTTTATAAACTCATGTATATCAAATTTCTTTCTCTGAATTGGTTGGTAGTAGAACATAACATAATATTTCTTAATCCTTCTTTAGTATTCCTTCCATGTACTTTACTTTCAAGTAGGTGTGAGCACTAAAATGTCATCTAAAAGAACTCCTACCAATGGTAGTGTAAATTTCTATCACTTTAATAGCTGGAAAATAAGCACATTGAAATTCAAAGGTTTGCCTGGAGGATTTATTGAATTAATATACGTTATTTCTATACACCAGACTCTTCAAAAATATTATCTAAATGTTAAAGCTTATCATTAGCTCATGACTAAGCAGAATTTGTTAAATAATAGAAGGATACTAATTTATCAGATCCTCTCTTAATTTACATGCAATTGTAATCCCTTATGTGTCCTCTGGGTGAAAAAATTATTTTTTCTCTTCTTTCACCATTATTTCTTTTGCTACTCATTTCATTTGGAAAATCACCTTTGATAATTCCTCTCTCTGCAATCATTAATTATTTATATCTCTTCCTAGCAATTAAGGCATACTACTTTTTAAAATTTTCACATTTGATTCAACTCTCACTCTCTCTCACACACACACACACTTTCTCTAAAATATTTTATTTAGTCTCTTGTGGCTTAATTGTGATCCTTCCTTAGTCTAGATGCCATTATCAACCAAGAGAATAATATTAGCAAGAGATTTTATTTATTTAAAATGTCCTATGTACTTTTTACTTAATCATATACTATAATTCTAATGGTAAATACAAATTGAGAAGTAATACACACAAATTTGCAAAGACAAAAAAAAAAATCCTGGGCCACTGGAAGATAAAGAAAACATAATAGGTATTGACTATGTAAGTGACAAAGCATGCCTTCAAAGCCACATTTCTGCTCTGATTGGCACAGTGCCTCATCGTGTGTTTCCTCCTCCCGTACCCCTCATCCTCCTGACTTCACTGTTTCCCACACTCCAGTCATGCCTCTTGCTCAGGATGACCATTCATGGTTTATGGTTACATCCCCACTGTGAAGTACTGAAGGAGCCTCTATCCAAGCACTGTGATACAGAGCCTCTGCTCTCCCAAGGTTGTCCTCAATTTTACACAGTCTCGCATCACATTAAAGGCACATAGAGAAATAAGGTATCATTTCTCACTAGTCAGTTCCAAATTACATCCTTAATACATTCCATCATCCTTATTTTGGAATTCTACTCTGTCACCTTCTCCTCTTCCCTATCTTCCATTTTCCTCTTCTCTCTGTCTTCCATTGTTTTGAAACTTCACTCATGTTTCCCTTTTATTTCTTACACTGATTACCATCAGTATCTGATATAATTCTGACAAGAAACTAAGCTCTAACTCATATATAATTTAAAAAATAAACTCCCTTAATGACCTTAATTATCAAGACTAATTTTATGACATCCAATAGTGCTTCATTTACAATATTTTTAATAAAATATCTCATGAATATTTAAATAGGTAGAACTTGGGAACATGTCTTAGAACATCCCCATTTTGTTATAACATACTTAAGATCATCTTAGATTTAATTCATGGAATAATTGAAAATCTCAGAAAAAGTTCTCAAAGAAATATCTCCACTAACAACTATTTCATTAATGTAAGATTGGCAAACATTGCAATTTGAAGAACAATAGAAACAATAAAACAATTCTTAAAACATATTCTTTGGGGACAGTTACTGGAGGAGATATAATTTTGCTAGATATTTCCTTTCCATTTGTACTCTCTGAATTTCTAACTATAAATGTTTCTTACTATTATTATATATTTGAATATTTTAGGGCCAAAAATTTACCAACAAATGATACATTAATAAAAATGTGATGAATTGATTGATTCATAAATTAATTAATTCCACTACAATAAATCTTGATGATTCTAAAAAATAAGAATAATGGTTTTAATAGCTTTCCTTGAACTTATAAGTATGCATTGTATGTAGGAGTCAATATTTATTGTTTAATTACTTCAAGTGACTAAGATAAAGTATGTTGAGTCTTCTGTTATGTGTACATAAACCTGAACACATATAATAATTTCAATTATCTGTGACATGAATAGATTGTGTTCTGTACGTTTGCAAGGTTTATGGATTGTTCATGATGGATGAGTTAATGGATGATTCTCTCACAACTAATTCCTTGGTAATATACTTTTTCATAACTGTTAATGTACACTTGACTTGATTAAAAATAGCTAGCTAAATACACAGAATTAGCTCACCTGAGCTATGACCTTTCATTCTGTATGTTATGATCTTTAATACAATTACTTAATACAAAGTCTACTCACACTAATAATTCCAAACAAATGAAAAAGGAAAAGAAAAACATATTGTTTTACATTTACTATTACTTTTTGTTTTGTTTCAAGTAATATGACAATATAAATCAGTGTAAAAATATTGAAATATTTTTTGAAATATTGAGAATGTTTCTTTATCTGTAGCCTGGAATGAAATATTTTAAGACAATAAATTAGAAAATATAAATAGGTAAGGCATTCACATAATGAGATTAATGTCTTCTTTTTAATTTAAACCTATTACCAGTGTTTCTCAACAAATAAGAGTACAGGTGAAAAAAAGAATTGTGGGTGATTCATTGAATGAGCTAAAGGAGGAGGAAAAGAGAAATTAATAACAAAAATACTTACAAGATAATTTTGTCTTCCTATGCCAGATAGGCAAGTCAGGATTTCTGGGAAGTGTCCAATCTGTTTCAGTTACAGGCAAGCACAAGTGGGCAGATTTATTTGAAATACTGATTTTTGGGAAGGAATACTTCTGTTTCATAAAAAGTGCCTCTATATTCAGTTCCAGATGGCCTTAGGGACAATCTATGTGAGCACTGTCCTTGGCAGCTATAATAGACAATGCCCAGAAGTAATTTATGGATATAATTGACTTTAGATAATGAGAGAAAAGGACATAAATAGAATCTATGCATGACCACAAATTTTGTATATCAAGAAATATTAGTATATTGGAATATATAAAATAACATGGTGAATATTACTGAGGCAAAAATTAAAACAGAAATAAAGCTGCAATTCTTCTAATATGATAATTGTTATGGCTTTATTTATATCTCTATCAATGGTGTCAATAAATGAGCAGAAATTCACAATTCTAATTAAGCACATTTCCATTTGTGTTTACCATATGATTACTGCCTTTAAAACCATGAGTCATAAATTTTTGCTTATTGCAAAACAGGAAAACTATCCTTTATATAGCTTTCTAGAAGACATATTTCTTTGTTTTTATTTGTTTATTTGTTATATTACTTTTCTCAATAGGCAAAAATAATTTCTTGTCCTACATCTCATAATAATTTGAGCAGTTTGGAAAAGTTTTTTTTTTTTTTAAAACAGGTATCAAATTCTGCCACTCCTTTCTCCTTTGAATTGACATGTTTTCTTGTTGTTGTAAATAGGGCTATATATATATATGGGTCTATGTAGGCATTCTCTGTTCTGTTCCATTGGTCTACATATCAGTCTTTTCACCAATACCATTTGGCTTAATTACTGTTGCTCTGTAGATATCATGAATTCTGTCAGTGTAAATTACCAAACAATATTATTCTTCAAATTTGTCATAGATTTTTTTGATCACTGGTTTTCCTGGATAAATTTTTCAAACAGCTCATTTTTAGAAATTATAAATACACACACACAAAGAAAACTATAAGCATTTTTATTCATAATTCATTAGATTGAGTAGATCGGTTAGTAAGAATCAATAACACACAATGTAGAATTTTCTTATATATGAATTAGATCAATCTGTATATGTTTAGTTCTTCTTTAATTTTTTGCTATGATATAGTGCTCATGAATAAATTGTTACAGTTTTCAATTCATTCTTACATATTTGAAAGAATTTTATGCTATTTTTGTATTATTTTTATTTTTACTAATTGTTGAATATATATAAAAGCACAATTAATTTCAGAGAAATATGTCACAGAAAGTAATACATTAAAGAGTTCCAGGTGCCTGTCCTTGCACAAAAAAATTAATAAAATAAAATAAAATGTCAGAATCTATGTTTTCAGAACTCTGAAGTACCACGAGTGGTCCCCAGCAAAGAAACTAATATTGAATAAAAACAAGGACAACTTCCAAGAAACATGTGAACAACTACACTTATTCTACAAAAAATAAAAGACCTCAACAGATCAATTAAAAATAAAGAGTTGGAACAATTCCTCAAAAACCTCCCAACAAAGAAAGGCTCAGGACAAGATGGCTTCACAGTGGAATTCTAACAATCATTCCCAGAATAATCTTGCTGAAACTCTACCCAAACATTAAAGAAAATGGTACACTATGTAACTAATTCTATGAAGACAAAATTACACTAATACTAGAGATAGATGAAGATACTACAAGAAAAGGAAATTACAGACCAATTTCTCTTATGACTACAGATATAGAAATCTTCAACAAAATACTTGCAAATCAAAAGAATTATACATCATAATCAAGTGGGATTTATCCCAGCATGCAAGGGTGGATCAACACAAAAAAATGAATTAATGCAATAAACAAAATTAACAAATCAAAAGATAATCACATTGGAATCTCTATTGATGCAGAGAAGTCATATGAAAAAATCCAGCATCTTTTATTGATAAAAATATCTCAAAAGATAGAATAGAAGGCATGTTCCTCAACCTAATTAAGGCTATATATGAAAAAAAAAAACAAAAAACAAGCATCATAGTCAATGGTGAAAGACTGAACATAGTCAATGGTGAAAGACTAAACAAAACCAGGATGTCCAATGTTACCACTGTTATTTAACATTGGGCTAGAAGTTCTAGCTAAAACAGTTAAGCAAGTAAAAGAAATAAATGACATCCAAATTGCAAAGAGAAAAGTAAAATTTTCACTATGTGCAGTTTACATAATTCTATATATAGAAAGTCCTGACAAATGTAAAAAAAAAGCTACTAGAGCTAATAAATGAGTTCAAAAAGTGGCAGGATACAAAAATCAGTAGTGTTTCTATATATTAGTAATGAGCAATCTAAAGAGGAAATCAAGAAAAATTCCATTTACAGTAATAACTAAAAGAATCAAACATCTGGGAAAAAATGAACAAGGATATAATGGACCTGTACATATAAAATTAAAACATTGCTGAAAGAAATATAAAAGACCTACATAAATAGAAGGAACTTCTGTGTTTATAGATTAGAAGACTAAATGTTGTTAATATGTCAATTTTACCCAAATTCAATTCAATGCAATCCCAAACAAAATTCTAATAACCAGCTTTGCAAAAGCAGAAAGATAAATTTATGAAAATTATTTGGAAGGGTAAGATGCACAAATAGCCAAAAAAATACCTTGAAAAAGAAGAATGAAGTTGTAGGACTTACACTTTCTGACTTTAAAGCATATTTCACAATTACAGTGGTTATAATAGCATGGTACTGGCATAAAGAAAGATATAATCACTAGTGGAATCAAACTAAGAGTTCAGAAATGGACCTTCATAACCTTGGCCAATTGATATTTGACATGGCTGCCAAGTCCACACAAATGGGACAGTATAGTCTCTTAAACAATGGTGCTGAGAGAAATGGATATCCATATCCAAAAGGATAAAAAGTATCTCTACCTTACACCTTAGACAAAATTAACTCAAAGTGGATCAAAGACTGAAAAATAAGAGCCAAGACCATAAAACTCCTAGAAGAACTTATAGTGAAGCATCTTCCAGACCTTGTGGTAAGCAATAGTTTCTTATTCTTTGGACCTAAAACACAAGCAATGAAAGAAAAATAAAGATGAATAGGGCCTCCTCAGTTATAAAACATTGTTTAAAGACAATTTTTTTTAAAACCACTATATCACAAATGTTACTTAGTTTGGAAAATTGTGTGAAATACATGTTTCTCTCTCCTCTATGCATTTATGCTCACTAACAAAATTACTATTTAAATGAAATTTTTTCTCAAAATCAATAAATTACATATGTTATTTAGTTTATAAATTGTGTGAAAGGCATGTTTCCCTCACTTCTATGCCCTCATCTCCCCTTGTGAGCACTGGTTAAATGTAAATTTTTCTTAGAAATCTGTAAACCACATATGTTACTTAGGTTTCAAAACTTAGTGAAACTCATATTTCTCTCTTCATTTTCATGCTCTTTTTTCCACAAACAAAACCCTGTTTTAAAAAAAAACTCATAAACTTCTGATTTTTGAACAGGATGTCAGTGTATGGTGCTTCATGGTTCAGTCCCTTCACAGAATATTTTAAGTAAGTTTCTTCTATCTGAAACTTGAGGAAAGAGAAAAAGTTTGTAGAAAGTGGGTGAGTGATGAGTTAAAAAAGCACAACTACAAAACAGTATGAGAAGGTTATAGTGCCATTGCTGGCTCCTCCACAAACCACTCTATATTGCAGTGTGACACTAACCTATGATCTAATTGTGTTTCCCTGGCTGTGTTTTGGAGGGAGGAGATTAACCCTAATGCACTTATTGGGTTGCCTGTATGTCAGTGCTTCTCTATGGGTGGCTGTCTGAAAGACTTAGCCAGAGGATTTGCATCTGGCTCATTCACCTAGAATTGCCCTGCATGTAGAATCAGCTTGTTCACAGCTAAAACATTTTAAGAAACAATCAAGTCATGGTTGCATGGAATGAGGGATTACTGGCTTTAAGATATACACTAAGGCATCCAGGATGTAGGGATAGTCTCTTTCATAGGCAGTAGAGAGGTCATTCAATCCCTGTAAGTTGGGGAAGTTTTAAGGTTATGAGTGTATACCAATGAAAATACACAGACTCAGAAAAGGCAGCAAGGACTCCATACTTTCATCTCAGTCTTTCTCCTTGGTAGAAGATCTAGACTCTGAAGAAGAGCATCAGCCAACACAGAGGATATTTACAAAGACTGTGTGAAAGATTATGCTTGCATATTATTAGTTTATGGTATTCAAGGAAATCTCTGTTATATCTCTAGCTGAATACAAATTTAAGGAATAAACTCCTCAGGGACTAAACCCCTGAGATAACACATG
>JAQZBX010114654.1:0-10000 GCA_029593785.1 Cabassous unicinctus
TGTATTGAAGTATATCCCTCATATATGAACATACATAAAAAATAAGTGTATAGTAAAAGTTGTGAACTCACAAAACACACATGCATAAAACATCATAGAGGGGTCCCATACATCAACCCACCACCAACACCTTTCATTGTTGTGAAATATTTGTTACAAGTTATGAAAGAATGTTATCAAAATCTTGCCACAACTATAGTTCATATCTTACATTTGGTGTATTTTCTCCCCAACCTGAACAATTATTATTTTTTAAGAATATTTTTATTACAGCATTTGTGAACTTACAAAACAGTCATGCACATTTGTAGAATTCCCATACAACACCCCTTCACCAACACACCACTCCATGGTAGAACATTTGTTACTATTTTGCTGGTTATAGGTTTGTTTTTAATCTAATTTCTGTCAATAATTTAACTCAATAGAAATATCTTAATTTGAATAAAATGCTCAACCCAAGAAAATAGTATTAGCAGAAACAAAACAATAGAATAAGGTATTATTAAACATAATTTTAGTCTTCATGCACAAAAATACTCAGAAACTGAAAACTTCTACCTCTAACTTCACTTCTTTTGTATAAGCCCCTCAACATCACCACCTCGTAACAGGCATAGTGCAATAGCGTTAAATCCTCATTTCCCGTACCGTCCATTGTCAGAGAATGATAAAGTTTAAATATAAGCCGATCATGTCACTACTCTATTCTTCTCACTCATGGAACAGATTAAATAATTCTCGTGAGCAGGAGGGTCGCTCAATGCAGCCCATCTTTTCCTCTTTCACTTGTCACACCTTAGTGTACACCTAACCTGCTGCCCTAGGTCTGCCCTGCTCTCTGCTGGTGACCAGGCCCACTTCCACCTCTGGGATGTGCTTTTTATGGCCGCTTTGCAGGCCAGCCACATGGGCACTGGAAAGGCACTCTCCTCTTCTCCTCACATACCTCTACCACCCTCCAAAACACAACTTTGTGGTGAGAGGCAATGACAGATCTACTTGCATTCAGTTTTTGACTCTCCCTGCATTGCTTTTACTGAAGCAGGGTAAATGGAAGCCACTCCATTTTGCCTGTAAAAATTATTGACAGGAAATGAAGTCAGAATCATTAAGGAATCTTATGTTTGAGTTAATATCCCCATAAAATTTTATTTACTGACACTAAAACATAAAGAAACTAAGGATGCTGTATGTATGTCTATTTATGACCATAATAATGTTCTAAAATAAACCCCTCAGGGACTGTAATTTTATAAGAAAAAATATTAAAAATATTTTTTATCAGAAACAGTAGAAGAGATATAGCAAATCAAATTTTATTGCTACAAACGTTTCTAAAATGGTCATAAACAGTAACCTATTAAACTAGAATACATCCTAATTCTTATTTTTGCACTTTAATAAAATACATACAATTATTTCCTCTATTATGTTGAAATTATTTTACATTAAATCTCTCCTAAGTTCAATTACCAACATTTACTCTTTGATCTTTCCAGCATCCACAGTCATGGAGTTTGAATGAGCATAAACATCTGAGTTAAAAAGAAGAGTTTAGTGGGGAAATGTAAAGTACATTCCTTAAAATTTTACTAAATTCACATGAGATTGAAGAATATATGTACAAATAGGAAGAATCAACTTACCACTGCCAACAGAATTGCCAACTGTAGTAATTCATTCAGAATAAGACCTTCTGAATTTATTTTAAAATCTGTGTCATCTCTAATCCCCAGCCACATAATTTGGTTTAATATTATTAGAAAGTTATAATTTCACTGGGAGTTGGAACGGTTGGAGGAATAGACATGAAAACTGCTATAAAATATTTGCAATATCTCAGATATAAAGAGGGAATAATAAAGAAAAGTAAAGAATTTGATCAAAAGGAAGAACAAAAATCTTAACATATATATATATATAGGACCTTGATAGCTATAGTAACCAGATTATGAGAGCTATGAAACTCTGTCTATAAAGTAATAAATGGTAAGCACACATGTGTGCAGATTGCTGCTGTGTCTTGGCTGGTTGTGTGTCTGATTGTTGTAATAAACACAACTGTTAGCTTATCCTTATGCTTCTGTGGGTCCAACATGGTCCATCACTTCTTTGACATCCTACATGTTAATAAGCAAAATTTTGCCCATCACCATTATTGTAGTTTTGGATTTGTGCTGTTTTATTTTCATTGTCATTTCCTGTGTTTACATCTTTTCCACGGGCAAGATGATTCTATCCATCAAAAGCCAATCAAAACTCTACTCCAATTGCCTTCCATAATTTATGGTCATTGTATTATTTTTCTCCTCTGGCTTCACTGCTCATCTAAAGCAAACTTTGGGTTCCCCTTCTGTTTCTGATCCTGTAATCTCTGTGTTCTACACTATGATATGCCCAACATTGAATCCCATGATATACAGTCTAAGAAACAAAGCCATGAAGATGACTCTGAGCATGATGATGGAGGAAAATTCATCAAGTAAATACGTTCATTTTTATTTCAATAGGACATGTAATCTATCAATATTCATCATTTATTCACTTCTGCTATAATTTTTTTCAATAGGGTTTTTTAAAAATATTTTTTAAATTTTTTAAAAAGATACTTAGTTTACATAAATGTTATATGAAAAATATAGGGATTCCCATATGCCACACCTTCCACACCTCCCATAACCTCCCTAATAAACACCCTTCATTACTGTGCCACATCACCTACAATGGATAAACATATCCTGGGCTTTGCCATTAAGCATGGACCAGAGTTCACATTGTAGACCACATTCTCTCCCCCATAGTTCTGCATGTTATATGATGACATAAAATGGCCTATATCTGTCATTGCAGTGTTACTCAGGCAATTACCAAGTCCCAAAAAAGCCCCTGTATTACATATGCTTTTCCCTCTCCCTCCTCCCAGAGCCTCCAGTGGCCACTGGCTCCACATCAATGTTGTAATTTCTTCCATTGCTTGAATCACAATATGTCTATAATAGAGTACCAGTATATCCACTCTAGTCCATAGCTATTCCCCCAATCCTGAGGAGTCTGGGATGGTGATGTCCACTCAACCTCCAATTGAGAAGTGGCTTATATCCCATGGATAAGATGGATGGGACTATCCTGCCTGCAGCTGCAGACACTCTCCATTCCCTGGGATGGCTGTTGTCCATCATCCTCTCCCTACCAGGTGTCCTGGGTGAGTTCATTGAGCTGTAGAGTAGGAGTGCAGTTCCACTGAGATCCAGGCCCAGCTAACACATGGACAGCCCAAAGAATCCAGTCTCTGGATGTACACCTACAAACTCCAGCACCAAGTATAGGTTTGAATAGAAGGGACAGATGAACCATGTGCAGGGAAGACATAGTTGAATCCAACTCTGTCACTATCAGTAGCACAAATCCCAAAGTAGGGCCCACTGGCAAGGCAACAAACTCCAGAGCTATCTGTCGTGACATATGACCTAGGAGTCTCCAGACCTCTCAGGAGCCCCTCTATTTAGGATGATATCCACTTTGGAAGTCTATGAGGTCCTACTGAGATGTGCATAAGCGTTACCTCTGGGATGCCCTCCGGACTCACTTTGAAGTCTCTTAGCATTATAAACTCATTTGTCTTTACCTTTTCCCCCTTTTATTCGAGGTATTTTTCCAGTAACATTGCCAGTTGGCAATTGGTAACAACCCCTCGGTGCCAGGGAGGCTCATCCTCTGTAGCCATGTTCCAAACTGAGAGGAAGGTAATGCATTCATATGCTGATTTTGGCTTAGAGAGAGGCCATGTTTGAGCAACAAGGAGGCTCTCAGGAGGCAACAGTTAGGCACCCCATAACAATAGGCTAAATTTCAATTTGAAGAGCAAAGACTCATAAGGCTAGTCATCAATAACAAGGGCCCATCAGTGGATCATACTACTTTGCCATACACCGCTCCTGCACTTGGGGGACTGTTACTGCTCCCTTAGAGAATGTGGTAGATCTCTCCAGGATGGGAATTCAACATTCTTTCATTTATTGAGTGATTATCCACCCATTGTGACAATGCTCCGTGAATGTTTTAACAATTTTATATTCCTTATATGTATGTTCAGGCGAACTTCCTCCCATACACACCCCATCCATGACATCCCCCTCTAACGATCCTCTCCCACCCCAGTTGTAATCCTTCTGTAATCCAAAACTTCTTTAAAGATGAAGCCAATACAATAGCCAAATACAATTAATAGGAAAATGAAATAATAATGATAAGTTTAAATGTAAGAAATAAAATACATGAAAACTTAAAAAAAAAACTAAAAATAAAATAAAATTAAAAGATTGGGATATTTTAAAAATGAAAAATAAAAAAAAAAATTTTTTTTGACTTTTTGCCTTTTCTCACTGCAATATCTGGTTTCCATTCAGTACCGTGGCACCTTCACCCTCTCATTCCCCAGTGTCTCACTATTTTTTATTTTGTTTTCAAAGAAGCTTTAGGTCACAGCAAATCACACACAAAGTACAAGAGACTCTCATATACCCAACCTCCTCTCCTTTTCCTCCCCCCATATTAATTCCTTTTTATATGTGGATGGCAGCATTGTTATAAAAGATATACAAATAGTGAAATATAGCTACTTAAGATTGTCAATGGTTTACAGTATGGTTTACATTTTAGACCGTACTATTTTATAAATTTTGATGATATTTACCATGTCCTGTGTCCATAAAAGTAAGGTAATGAAGAACATTTCAAGACAACTAAATATCCCCTGTTTGATCTATTCTGTTCCACCCTCCCAATCCCCCCAGGGCCCACGACAACCCCCTGGCTTGACTTGTTGGATGACAAGATTCATAGTTACAGGCAAAAGGAGGTCTTGACACACTGGCTTGTCCTCCCCTATTAAGAACCATCCTTGTTCTTGAGAGACCCCCACCTGTCTATTTCTGAATGAATCGGTCCTCCCAAAGATGGAAGTCCAACACCTTCCTGCTTATTATGTGGGTCTCCACCCACTGATACAACACATTATGACAGAATGAACACTCACACACTCCCTAGAAGACAGCTTCAGGTGCACCCTGTCCGAAATGCCCCCCCACATCAACACCCTAAACCAGTGACCCTACCTTGTCATACTGCCATAAGAGCATTCCCACCTCTGTACTTTCAACTTCATACCCACAAATCCCAAGTATTCACCTGGCCCTTCTCCCACCTCCCCCCATAGAATCTTGGGTCTTCTAACCAACCCTTCCCAGTCTACCCACCTGTCAACACCAAACCCAATAATACCACTACCCGCCTTTCCTATCCCTTCAATACGGAACTACACTCTATCAATTTACCATAGATTATATCTGTATGAGTGATGGCTCACAAACTTCTCTTCTCTTTCTCTTTCTTTTTAGCATATCTTTCAGACAATAGCTCTCTGAGACTGCGCAATTTCCTTAATTCACAGCAGTGAGGTCATGTACTGCTCATCCTTCAATGCCTGGCTTGCTTCACTCATCACAAGGTCTTCAAGATTCATCCATGTTGTACCATGTGTTAGCACTTTATTCCTTATTACAACTGAGTAATATTTCATTGTTTGTAATGTACTACATTTTGTTTACCCATTCATCTGTTGATGGGCACCTGGTTTGATTCCAACTTTTGGCAATGGTGAACAATACCACTATGAACATTGGTGTGTATATATCTGTTTGTCCCTTTGCTTTCAATTCTTCTGGTTATATACCCAGCAGTGGAATCACTGTATCATATGTGAGATCTATAGATAGACTTTTGAGGACCCATCAAAATGTCCTCCACAATGGCTAGACCATTCCACATCCCACCAGCATTAGATGAGGGTTCCCTTTCTACCACATCCTCTCCAACACTTAGAGTCTGCTGTGTGTGTGTGTGTGTGTGTGTGTGTGTGTTTTGATAGCCGCCATTTGAATGGGTGTAAGATGGTATCTCATTGTAGTTTTGATTTGTATTTCCCTAATAGCTAGCAATGTTGAGCATTTTGTCATGTGCTTTTTAGCCATTTGTATTTCTTCCTTAGAGAAGTGTCTTTTCAGGTCGCTTGCCAATTTTTTAAATGGGTTGTTTGTCTTTTTATTTTCAGTATGTAGGATTTCTTTATGTATGCAGGATATTAGGTTCCTATCAGATATATGGCTGCCAAATATTTTCCCATTGGGTAGGCTTCTTTTCTTGATAACATCCTTTGAAGTGCAAAAATTTTTAATTTTGAGGAGATCCCATTTTTCTATATTTTCTTCTGCTGCTCATGCTTTGGCTGTAAAGTTCATGAAACCATTTCTTATTACAAGTTCCTGTAGATGCTTCCCTACATTATCTTCCAACGTTTTTATGGTCATGGCTCCAGTATTTAGATCTTTGATCCATCCTGAGCTGATTTTTCTATAAGGTGTGAGATGGTGTTCCTCTCTCATTCTTTTGGATATGGATATACAGGTCTCCAAGCACCACGTGTTGAAGAGGCCATTCTCTCCCAACTGAGGGGGCTTGGTGGCCTTTTCAAATATCAGATGACTGTATATATGAGGATCTATAGCAGAACTCTCAATTTAGTTCCATTTTTCAGTATGTCTATCCTTGTGCCAATACCATGCAGTTTTGATCATTGTCGCTTTGTAGCATGTTTTAAAGTCAGGTTGTGTGATACCTCCAACTTCATTTTTTCGTTTTCAGTATGTCTTTGGCAAATAAGGGCCTCTTACCTTTCCAAATATATTTTGTAGTTAGTTTTTCCAATTCATTAAAAAACACAGTGTTGATTTTTTATTGGGATTGCATTAAATCTGTAGAGTAGTTTGGGTAGGATATGCCTCTTGATGATGTTTAGTCTTCCTATCCATGAACAGGGAATAATCTTCCATTTATTTAAGTCTTCTTTGATTTCTTTTAACAGTGTTGTGTAGTTTTCTGTATATAAGTCCTTTATATCTTTAGCAAAATTTATTCCTTAGTATTTGAGTCTATTATTTACTATTGTAAATGGTAGTTTTTTCTTGTTTTCCCCCTCAATTGCTTGTTATTGCTGTACAGAAATGCTACTGATTTTTGAGCATTGATCTTATAGCCTGTGACTTTACTAAACTCCTTTATAAGTTCTAGAAGCTTTGTTGTAGATTTCTCAGGGCTTTCTATGTATAGGATCATGTCATCTGTGAATAGTAAAGTTTTTACTTCTTCTTTTCAAATTAGAATGCCTTTTATATCTTACTCTTGCCTCAGTGCTCAGACAAGTACTTCTAAGAAAATGTTAAATAGGAGTGGGGATAGTGGGCATCCTTGTCTTATTCCTGATCTCAGAGGTAAGACTTTTAGGATTTCACTACTGTAGATGATATTAGCTTTGGGTTTTTCATATACATCTTTTCAGAAAGGTTCCATCTGTTTTTATGTTTTGTGGTGATTTTATCAGGAAATTGTGCTATATTTTGTCAAATGTTTTTTCTGCATCTATAGAGAATATCATGTGATTTTTTTCTTTCAATCTGTTTATGTGGTGTTTGACAATGAATGATTTTCTTATGTTGAACCATCCTTGCATATTTGGGATGAAACCTACTTGGTCATGGTGTAAAATTGGTTTGATATATTGTTTAATGTGATTAGCAAGTATTTTGTTGAGGATTTTAGCATCTAGGTTCATTAGAGTGATTGGTCTGTAATTTTCCTTTCTTGAGGCATCTTTGGCTTTGGTATTAGGGTAATGTTGGCATCCATAATGTGTTAGGCAATGTTCCTTATACTTCTATTTTTTTTTTGAAGTGCTTCAGCAGAATTGGGGTTTGGTCTTTCCAGAATGTTTGGTAGAATTCACCTGTGAAGCCATTTGGCCCTGGCCTCTTCTTATCTGGGAGGTTTTTGTTTACTGAGTCTTTCTCTTTTCTTGTAATTGGACTGTTGATTTCATCAATTTATTCTTTTGTCAATTTAGGCTGCTTATGAGTTTCTAGGAATTTGTCCATTTGCTCTAAATTATCATTCTTGTTGGCATATAGTTTTTCAAAGCATCCTCTTATCATGTTTTTTATTTCTGTGGGGTCAGTAGTGATATTCCCTTGTGGCTGGAAGTTTTTTCCTTTTAGTACCTTGACTATATCATACCACTGTCTTCTTGCCTCCATGTTTTCAGATGAGAAATCAGCACTTAATCTTATTGAGCTTCCCTTGTATGTGATGGTTCTCTTTTCTCTTGCTGCCTTGAGTATTTTCTCTTTGTCTTGAGCATTGGACATTTTGACATGTATATGTCTTGGAGTAGACCTTTTAGGATTTATACTCTTGGGGTGCACTGTACTTCCTGGACATGTACATCCATCTCCCTCAATAGGGTTGGGAAGTTTTCATCCATTATTTCCTTCAACATTCCTTCTCTTCTCCCTCTGGGATGTCTATAATGCATATGTTTGTGCATTTTGTGTTGTTCGTTAAATCCCTATGTCCCTGCTGAATTTTTCTATCTTTTTATTTGTCTCTTCTACTATCTGTTTGATTTCAGATGTATCTTCCACATCACTAATTCTTTCTTTTGCCTCTTCAAATCTGCTGTTATATGATTCCAGCATCTTTTTGATTTCTTGGATTGTGCCATTGATCACCATCATGTCCGTTATCTTTTTGTGTATGTTTAGAATTTCTTCAGTATGTTCTCCCAGTGTCTTCTTAATACCCTTAATCTCTTCCTTCACTTCATTAAGTTGGTCCATGATATTTATTAAGACAGCTTTGATTAGTTGTTCAATGTTCTGCATCTCTTCCCTGGTTTTTAGTTTGTTCATTGGACTGGGCCTTGTCTTCCTGTTTCTCAGTATGGATTCTAATTTTTTGTTTCACTCTGGTCAGCATTTTAACATGATGGTTTTATTCAGTTGATTATCTTCTTTTTCTGCTCTAGAGTTTTATTTAGCTGCTGGTTTTGGTTGTGCTAAGTTTTCCATTTGACACTTTGTTCTTTTTGTTCTATTTCCTTGCTGTTTTCTATATTCCCTTGAAGGAAAAAAATTAGGGCCAGAGAAATCGAAAGAGGTAAGAAAGGAAAAAGGATAGTAGTAATAATAATAAAAGTTAGAAGAAGGGCTGTATAAGACTTAGTAAAATAAATATTTAACTCATGTAAGCAGTGTAGAGTAATAGGGGAAAAAAGTAGCGCACCTACAATGGAATGGGAAACCAAATAGGGAAAAATATAAAGAATGATTTAAAAGGCCAGAATGATGAGGAGAGAGAAAAATGGTAAAGAAAAGGCTGAAAGGAAAAAGTTAACAACAACAAAAAAAGAAAAAAGAATAGAGAAGATAAAAATAGAATTCAGTAAAGCTGAGGACTAATAAAAAAAGGTGGAATGTAAGAACCACAACAGAAAGCAGAAGATATAAAGATGCAGGAAGAAAAGTGATAGTGTTGGTAGACAAAATCAGTATACACAGAAAATGGGAAATCAAGGAATAAGAAGCACTTCAAAAAACCAGCAAGCAAGCAGCACCTAGTTAAAAAAGGGGGTGGGGGAGGAAAGAAGAAAGAAAGGCAAGAAACAAACAAACAAGAAAACAAATCCAAACAAACACACAAGCAAACAGTCAAACACAGCTAAGGAAGAAAAGCATTCCTTCTTGGGCCCTAGTGGAGCCTCTCAGGCTGGCTGTGTTCATCAATCAATTACCATGCAGGCATCTTTCTGCATATTTTGAGATGGATTTTAGTGAGTAAACTAAGCTAATTTTTTAAAAGTAACCTTTTTTTTTTTTTTTGGAGAAATGAGGGACCCAAAAGAAGTTAGTACAAAATAGTGTCTATGTTTTCCCTGTCTTATAGGTATCTACTGGATATTAGATATCCCGGTGAATCACTACTCTTACAGGAGCCAGGAATCAAACCAGGGACCTCATAAATTCAAGGCAGAAATTCCTCCACTGAGTTAACTTACAAATTGGGTCAGTTAGCTCTTCAGAAAGCTATTTAGTTACTTTCCCTTGGGAAG
>JAQZBX010114656.1:0-10000 GCA_029593785.1 Cabassous unicinctus
TAAAGTATTTACTGATAATGCAGAATTTATTTTTGGCATTTTTGCTATTTGCCCATTGTTTGTTTTATACCTTTTTTGTGCCTTAAATTTTCCATTAATGTCTACAGTGATATCTGAGTTAGGTTAGTATAGGGAAAGGGAAGACTTGGGTCACAGCTGAATATCCATCAGAAAACATGGTCAGCAGACAACATGTCAAGCAGACCACAGGGCCATGAGACCCTGTCCAGAAACCTCCTGAAGGGAAGGCTGCCATGAAAACCTTGTGAGACCTTGTCCACAAGATCCCATTTGGAACTCTTTCCATGATCAAGGACTAGAACTGGATAACCTCAAACAGGCCTTCATATTGGACCCCTGAGAGCTAACAGGCAAGTATTGTAAGGCAATTATTCAGAACAGCATATAGCTAGCCCCCCCACCAACAACGTTATGAAGGGGGAGGAGGAAAGGTTTTAAAAGATCTAACCTGGGGATCCCACATGTGCAACTCAAAATGCAACATTGCCCAGTCCATGTCTAGGGCTCTGTAGTCTTTTCTTGTTTCTTAATAAACTATTCCCTTGCCTATTCTATGGCATATCCTTAAATTGTTTTATGTGACATAAACTGAGAACCTAGAAGCCTAGAACCCAGAACTTTCCGCTAACAACTTCTATTTAATTTTCTGTATTATAGAATTTTGTGTCCCTACTAATTTCTTCTGTTTATTTTTCAGAGATTTTCTTTTTGGTTATCATTGGGTGTAAAGCAAAGTCCTAAAATCTGTAACAATCTAATTTGATTTTATACCAAATTTGTTCCTATACCCCACCATTGGGTTATAGGAATTGTTTTGTATTATATCTTTACACATTAAATATCCTAAACCATAGAATTGCCATTACTTTTCAAGCATGTGCTTTTTAGAACCGGTACAAGTAAGAAATGGAGTTACACACAAAAAATACCATACAATATTATATGTGGGTTTATAATTACCCTTATGGTTACCTTTATTAGAATTCTTTATTTCTTTATGCTGCTTTCAAGGCATGTTGGTACAGGGAAATTAGGAGAAGGTGAGCTACAGCATAGCTGACAGACAACATGATGCAAGACCCTGCTGAGAACTTGACCTTAAGTCCAGCCCTGGATATTCCAAACAGTCCTAACCATTGGTCCCCACCATTGGTGGGGTAACCAATAACAGCTGAAGCACCTCCCAGTAGCATTAGCAATGAGAGGAATATTTTATAGCTTAAAAGGTGAGCACACAAACCAAATTTCATTCTCTCTGCCTAGAGGAGGCCACATCAAATCTCAGTGTTTGATTTCCATCCTTCTCCCCCATTTCTCAATAAATTCTTTTTACTGGACTAACTAAACTGGTGTGTTCTTAAATTCTTTTATGCAAAATAGCCAAGAACCTAGAGTAATCCAAAACGTCCATGGCTTCACTTTGATCCACTCTCTAGTGTCCTATCCTTTCCTTTCCATCTGAAAGTATTTCTTGCAGGACAGGTCTAACAGTGATGAACTCCCTCAGTTTTTGTTGCTCTGGGAATATCTTAATCTCTCCCTCATTTTTAAGGCATTCTTGCTAGATAAAAAGGTCTCTGTTTAAATTGTTTTCTTTCAGCACTTAATTATGTCATCCCACTGCCTTCATGCCTCCATGTTTTTTGCTGAGAATTTCACCCTTTATTTTATATGTATTGCTTTTTAAATAACAAGTTGCTTTTCTCTTCTGGTTTCAGAATGCTCTACTTGTCATTTTATTCTGCAGATATACTGTTGAGGTATGGCTCTCCTGAAACATATCACATTTGTTCTTTCTAGTCTTCTTGAATGTTTGTTTATGACTTCCATTCAATTAGAAAAGTTTTCTGCAATTAGATCTTTGAATATTCTTCCTGTTTCTTTCTTTTTCTCCGACTTTTATTATGATCATACTGGTATTCTTTAGGGTGCCTCACATGTCTCTAAGACTCTGTTCAATTGTTCTCACCTTTTTTTGTTTCACCTCCTCAATTTGTATCATTTTAATGGTGCTGTATTCAATTTCACTGCTTATTCCTTCTGTATATGCAACATCTGTTCTACTTAGAAGGTTTCTGAAGTTTTATCTTGTTCCTTTGGATGGGTCATGAAGTCTTGTATTTTTACTTGTCTTGTAAACTGTTGTTTCACATTTTACATTTTAATAACATAATGTTTTAACTATGGGATTTAGTCCCTGACATGTCTGTTTCTTAAGATTGTATCCAGCTGTTAATATGCCAAATATATCATTGAGTGTCAGAAGCTGAGAAAAGCAAAAATCAAATCAATGCAAAAAAAAAAATTCCTTTTACTGTCTTTCCACATTTGCTCCATGTTTTTCGATGTTGTCCTTGAGATTTAGCTCTCCTATAATGAATCACATCCTAAGGAAAAAGTGAGAGGTCCTTTCTTTTGCTGAGTCAGTGTCTTCTCCTAGGCTTGCTGCTGTGTCTTAGTAATTCCATGATTTACTAAAATTGGATTTCTTCCCCTAACCCTATAAAATAGAATTCCCCTTTCAATGTCCTGTATTGTAAATCTTAAAGCCAGGGAATCCTTTGCCACAGGCAATTCTTAATTGATTGCTGTTTTCTTATACTAGTTTAATTTATTTCAAACAGTTTCTGCATGCAGGGCAAGTTCTGGGAAGAGCAACAGGGAGATGAGACTCCTGATTCAGGGTTAAGCCTACCACTGGATAGACTGGAAGCCAAATAAATGCACTACATTATGTCCATAAGTGTTAATTTGCTGCCTCCAAAATAGTAAGGTACCCATATTAAGAGCTCAGTTTTAGTACCCACTGTGACAGGGGTTCATTAAAAGGTGATCTTGGAAGGAGGGGCAAGATGACATTGGTTTAGGAGGGCACCTGTGGAGAGTTGCAAGAACACAGCGGATTGTGGACAGGGTCCTGCCTGGGGGTCTGTGCTGTGGGTGTGTGGAGTGAGAATCTTGGGACATCTATCTGGGCAGATTGACAGCATGGACTGAACGGTAGAGATTCTTGAGTTTTAAGCCTGCCTGTGGTGGTTAATACAGTCGGATGATCCCCACCCTTAGGGGGCAAAAAAAAAGCCAGTTGGAACCACGACTACTGTCCGGTAAGTGGATGACAGGGCCCGGTGGGAGGGGGTGTTCTTTGAGGAGGGGGCTTTGGCAAGAGAGCTTTATTTTCTGGGGATTTGGCTGCCTGAAGCCCCATGCAGCTTAGATGAACAAAACAGCTGCAGTTAATCGGCACCCAGCGGAGGGGAAGGGTGAATCTGCTGAGGGAGTGGATTTGACTAGCTGCCCAGGGATAAGCCCCGGGCCCCACGGAGCTGGGGAGAGGGAGCACTCTCTGAGAGAGGGAGAGTTCTGACAGAAAGCAGAGAGGGGATATTTTTGCTGTTGATTTGGCTGCTTGGACCCCCTTATAACTTTGGGGAGCAGATAAGATGGCTTGAAGCAGTGCCAGGCTGAGGGGAGAGGCGAATCTGCTGAGTAAACCTGATTTACCAGCAGCCCAGTGACACTGGTGCTCTGATCCAGAAGGGCAGAGTCGGCCATTTTTACCATTCTGCACTGACAAAAATCAGAACTTTAGCTTTCCTGGGGGATCCAGAAATTGGGAAGTGCTTGAATAGTTTCCACCAGCCCAGTTAGGGTCCCCTCCCAGAGGAGGACTTATTTTTGGTCCTGTATTATGCCAAAAAAAAAAAAAAGACAGTCACTTTAATAAATGAAACATAAATTCTTTTTAATTTAGTTTAATAGCCAAAAGCTGCTTCAGGACCTGAATATAGAATGCTGTGGGGAAATTGATTGATAAACACAAGCAGGCTGAGAGGACCCATGGGGACCCCAGCAGTATATTGATCCCCCTTAGCTTTGTTTGACTGCTTGCCTGTGTGGTTGTTTGGTTTTCCTCTGTTTATTTGTTGTCTCTTGCTTTTCTTTCCTCTTTCCTCCCCCCTTTGTTTTCTCTTTCATTTTTTAAAAATTAGGTGCTGCTAGCTTGTCTCTTCTTTGCTGTGCTTCTTCTTCAGTAATTTCCCATTCTCTCTATACATTGATTTTGTATTCCAAACTATCTCTTATCCTTCCTTCATCTTTCTATCTTCTGCTTTCTGTTGTGGCTATTAAATACCACATTTTTCCATTTGCCCACATCTCAAGTGTGTCAATTTCTATTCCATCTATTTTGTTTTCTTCTTTTTTTCATTACTATTAACCCTTTCCTTTCAGCCCTTTGTTAACTCTTTCTCTCCCTCATCATAATTCTAGCCTTCTAAATCATATATATATATTGTGCTATTTGGTTTCCCAGTCCATTGTAGATACTCCACTTTTTTTCATACTACTCTACACAGCCTACATGAGTTAAATATTCATTTCATTAAGTCTAATTTGGCCTCTCTTCTAACTTTTATCAATATTACCATTATCCTTCTTCCTTTCTCACATCTTTCAATTCCTCAGGCCCTAATCTTTTTCCTTCAAGGGAACATAGAAAGAAGCAAGGAAATAAAACAAGAAGAAAAAGGATCAAAGAGAAAACTTAACACACATGCAGAACCACCAGCTAAATAAAACTCTAGAGCAGAGAGAGAAGCTAATCAACTGAGTAAATCCATCAAGATAAACTGATGACTAGATGGCAACAAACAAATTACAAACCACACTGAGAAGCAGGAAAATATGGACCAATCCAATGAACAAGCTAAAAACCAGGAAGTGATGCAGAACATCGAACAACAAATCAAAGCTTTCCAAACAAATATCATGGACCAACTTAAAGAAGTGAAGGAAGAGATTAAGACTATAAAGAAGACACTGGGAGAAAATACTGAAGAAACTGTAAACATTCCCAAAAATATAATGGATATGATGGTGACCAATGGCACAATCCAAGAAATCAAAAAGACGCTGGATTCACATGGCAGCAGATTTGTACAGGCAGAAGAAAGAATTAGCAATGTGGAAGACAATACATCTGAAATCAAACAGATAGTAGAACAAACAGAAAAAAAGAAGGAAAAAACCCAGCAGGGACTCAGGGAAGTAACCAACAACACAAAACGGTCAAACATAACCTTATGGACATCCCAAAAGAAGAAGAGAAGGGAAATGGAAGAGAAGAAGTGTTGAAGGAAATAATGGATGAAAATTTCCCAACCCTATTGAGAGAGATGGATGTGCAGATCCAGGAAGCACAGCGCACCACAACAGTATAAATCCCAACAGGCCAACTCAAACACATATACATGTCAAAAAATCCAATGCTCAAGACAAAGAGAAAATACTCAAGGCAGCAAGAGAAAAGAGAACCATCACATACAAGGAAAGCACAGGAAGATTAACTTCTGATTTCTCAGCTGAAACCATGGAGGCAAGAAGACAGTGGTATGACATAGTCAAAATACTAAAAGAAAAAACTTCCAGCCACGAAATCTCTACCTAGCAAAACTGGCATTCAAAAACGATGGAGAGTTTAAAATATTCACAGAAAACAGAAATTAAGAGAGTATGTCAATAAGAAACCTGCACTTCAAGAAATACTAAAGGAAGTTCTATAAATAGAAAGGAAAAAACAAGGGAGAGAGAGTTGGAGGAGATTTTAAAACCAATTAAAAGACAAAAAACAAAAACAAAACAACATATGACATACATTAACCCAAAGAAAAATGGCTGAAGTAAGAAATTCATTACGAGTAATAACCCTGAATGTTAATCGACTAAATTCACCCATCAAGAGACACAGATTGGCAGAATGGATAAGGAAATATGATCCATCTATATGCTGTCTACAAGAAACCCACCTTCGACCCAGGGATTCGAGGAGGCTGACAGTGAATGGATGGAAAACCATTTTACAAGCTAACAATAGCCAAAAAAGGGCAGGAGTAGGTATTCTAATATCAGACAAAATAGAATTTAAATGCAAAACTATTGTAAGAGACAAAGATGGACACTATATATTAGTAAAAGTGGTAACCTCTCAAGAAGAGAGAACAATCATAAACATTTATGCACCTAATCAGGGTGCCTCAAAATACATGAAGGAAATCCTGGAAAAAATAAGTGGAGAAATAAATGCCACTACAATTATAGCAGGAGACATTAACACACCATTATCAGCATTAGACAGAACATCTAGACAGAGAATCAATAAAGAAACAAAGGCTATCAACAATATATTAGAGGACCTGGACTTAATAGATATATACAGAACACTACACCCAACTACAGGAGGATTTACATTCTTCTCAAGTGCACATAGATCATACTCCAAGGTAGACCACATGCTAGGCCACAAAACAACTCTCAATGAATTCAGAAAGATTGAGATTATACAAAGTAATTTCTCTGACCACAATGGAATGAAATTGGAAATCACTAAGGGCCAAAGAAACAGGTTAGGCACAAGGATAAGGAAGTTAGAAAACACATTCTTAGATAAACAGTGGGTCAAGGAGGAAATCTCAAAAGAAATCAGCAACTCCCTTGAAACTAATGAAAATGACAACACAACATATCAAAACCTATGTGATGCAGTGAAAGCAGTCCTGAGAGGGAAGTTCATAGCCATAAATTCATATATTAAAAAGAAAAATGAGCTAAAATTGAAGACCTAACTGCACACTTGAAGGAATTGGAAAAAAAACAATAAACTAAACCAAAAGGAAGTAGAAAGAAGGAAATAACAAAGATTAGAACAGAACTAAATGAAATAGAGAATAAGAAAGCACTAGAAACAATAAAGAAAACCAAAAGATGGTTCTTCGACAATATCCATAAAATTGAAAAACCCTTATCCAGAGTAACAAAGAAAAAGAGAGAACAGATGCAAATACACAAAATAAGGAGTGAGCAAGTGGATATCACTACTGACCCCTCAGAAATAAAGGGAATTATAAAAGGATACTTTGAAAAATTATATGCCAACAAGAATGATAATTTAGAGGAAATGGACAAGTTTCCAGCAACTCACAAACAGCCTACATTGATGAAATAAGAAATTGATGAATTCAACAGTCCAATGAAAAGTAAAGAGATAGACTCAGTCATCAAAAAACCTCCCAACTAGGAAAAGCCCAGTTCCAGATGGCTTCACAGCTGAAATCTAGTAAACATTCTGGAAAGAGCTAACACCAATTCTGCTTAAGCTATTCTAAAAAATAGAAGTAGAAGGAATATTGCCTAACTCATTCTGCGATGCCAACATTACCTTAATACGAAAACCAAACAAAGATACCACAAGAAAGGAAAAGTTCAGATCAATTTCTGTAATGAACCTAGATGCTAAAATCCTCAACAAAATACTTGCTAATCGCATTCAACAACAGATCAAAATGATTATACACCATGACCAAGTGGGTTTCATCCCAGGTATACAAGGATGGTTCAATATAAGTAAATCAATCAATGTATTACATCACATAAACAGACTGGGAAAAAAAATCACATGATCATCTCTATAGATGCAGAAAAAGCATTAAAAAAAATACACCACTCTTTCCTGATAAAAATACTAAAAAAGATAGAAATAGAAGGAAACTTTCTGAATATGATAAAGGGTATATATGAAAAACCCAAAGCCAACATCATTTTCAATGGTGAAATCCCTCTGAGATCGGGAACAAGACAAGGATGCCCTCTAACACCAGTCCTATTTAGTATTGTCTTAGAAGTACTTGCCTGAGCACGGAGGCAAGAAAAGGACATAAAAGGCATCCAGATTGGAAAGGAAGAGGTAAAAATTTCATTATTTGCAGACGACATGATCCTATACATAGAAAGTCCTGAGAAATCTACAACAAAGCTTATAGAACTTATAAATGAATTCAGTAATTTTGCAGGTTACAAGATCAATGCTCAAAAATCAGTAGCATTTTTCTACACCAAAAATGAGCAATCAGAGGAGGAAATCAAGAAAAGAATACCATTTACAAAAGTAACTAAAAGAATCAAATACCTAGGAATAAATTTAACTAAAGATGTAAAGGCCTTATATACAGAAAACTACACAACACTGATAAAGGAAATCAAAGAAGACTTAAATAAATGGAAAATATTCCCTGTGATGGATAGGAAGACTAAACATCATCAAGATGTCTATCCTACACAAACTAATCTACAGATTTAATGCAATCCCAATAAAAATCAACACTATTTTTTAAGGAACTGGTAAAACTAACCACAAAATATATTTGGAGAAGTAAGAGGAACCAAATTGCCAAAGACATATTGAAAAAGAAAAATGAAGTTGGAGGTATCACATTACCTGACTTTAAAACATACTACAAAGCTACAGTGATCAAAACTGCATGGTATTGGCACAAGGATAGACCCACTGACCAATGGAACCAAATTGAGAGTTCTGATATACATCCTTGCATATACCGTCATCTGATATTCGACAAGGCCACCAATCCAACTCAGTAGGGAGAGAATGGCCTCTTTAACAACTGGTGCTTGGAGAACTGGATATCCATATCCAAAATAATGAGAGAAGAATACCATCTCACACCTTATAAAAAATCAACTCCAGATGGAACAAAGATCTAAATATAAGAGCCCAAACCATAAAGACCTTGGAAGATAATGTAGGGAAGCATCTACAGGACCTTATAATAGGAAATGGTTTCCTGAACTTCACAGCCAAAGCACGAGCAGCAAGAGAAAAAATATAAATGGGATTTCATCAAAATTAAAAACTTCTGCACCTCAAAGGATGATACTAATAAAATAAAAAGGAAGCCTACCCAATGGGAGAAAATATTTGGCAAACATATATGTGATAGTACCCTAATACCCTGCATATATAACAAAATCCTACACCTCGAAAATAAGAAGACAAACAACCCATTTAAAAAATGGGCAAATGACCTGAAAAGACACTTCTCCAAGGAAGAAATAGAAATGGATAAAACGCACATGAAAAAATGCTTGACATCGCTAGCTATTAGGGAAATGCAAATCAAAACCACAATGAGATGCCATCTTACACCTATCAGAATGGCAGCTATTAAAAAAACAGCAGAATATAAGTGTTGGAAAGGTTGTGGAGAAATAGGAACCCTCATCCACTGCTGATGGGATTGTAGAATGGTCCAGCCACTGTGGGGGACAGTTTGGTGATTCCTCAGAAAACTAACAATAGATTTTCCATATGATCCAGCGATTCCACTACTGGGTATATACCCAGAAGAACTGAAAGCAAAGACACGAACAGATATATGCACACCAATGTTCATAGCGGCATTGTTCACAATTGCCAAAAGTTGGAATCAGCTCCAGTGCCCACCAACAGATAAATGGATAAGCAAAATGTGGTACATACATACAATGGAATATTACTCAGCTGTTAGAAGGAATAAAGTGCTAAGACATGGAATAACATGGATGAATCTTGAAGATCTTATGTTGAGTGAAACAAGCCAGGCATTGAAGCATGAACAGTTTATGACCTCATTGATTTGAATTGAGGAAAGTTAACAGTTTCTGAGAACCACTGACTGTAAGATAAGCTGACAAGCAAGAGAGAGAGAGAAGGGTAGGTTGCGAGCCATCACCCATATGGACATAATCTATGGTAAATTGAAAGAGTAGAGTTACATATTGAAGGATAGAAGAGGTGGATAGAGATTTTACTGGGTTCAGTGGTGCAGGATTAACAGGTGGGTAGATTAGGAAGGGCAGGTTAGAATACTCAGGGCATGTAACTATGAATCTTGTCATCCCATGAGTCAAGACAGGGAAGAGTCATATGCCCCAGGGGGTGGGGAGGAAGAAACAGAAAAGATCAAATGGGGTATTTAGCGGTCATGGGAAATATTCTTCATTACCTTACAGTATTGGACATAGGACTTGGTAAATATCATCAAAAATTATTAAACTGTAGAGTCTAAATTGTAAACTATACTGTAAACCATTGACAATTTTTAGTTGCTGTATTTTACTATCTGTATAACAGTTATAACAATGCTAA
>JAQZBX010114659.1:0-10000 GCA_029593785.1 Cabassous unicinctus
CACACACACACATCCTGCTCCAAATTGTGAACTTTCTCTTTTGAAATCCAGGAGTCCTGTTTCTGTTACCCCAGGACAAGTAAGTCCAGAGGAAATAAAAAGAATTCCCCGATTGACAGCAATAAGAAAGTCTCCTATCTCCTTTAGTCTGCCCTGCAAAAGTTATTTCCCTTTCAAATGACCCGGGGGCTGATCGCCCCACCTTCCTCCTTCCAGCCTCAAAGAAGAGTTTCCGCTAGACCACTTGGGTTGTTAGGAGAGACAAGATGGCGGGCCTGGCTTCGAGCGCCTGTAGATACTTAATCCAGCAGCCAGAGCTATGGGACCTTGAGAAAGGAAGCTCAGTACTCCCATTTGTGGAAGATTCGATTGTTCCAAAATAATGAATGTGGCAATAATCTTCCCTCCCAAGCCATCAGAAGCAGGACGTACTTACTCACCACCGCGCTCAGGGTCGCTAGGGACCAAGACTGGTTGCTAAGGACGCTGCGTGAGTCTCAGAGAGCCGGAAGGTTGCTCTTTTACCGTGACCAGGGCTTAGCCAATCAGGACTTTTAAGTGCGACATTGTATTCAATTTCGAATGAATAAATGCGTTATGTGTAAAAGATTTGCATAATCTTTAAAGAAAATCCTAAGCACATAGAAATGATCCGTTTTAAATACTGTACGCACGTGGACTATCCGGCCAGGAATAGCTTGTTTGTGCTTTCGTATCTCCACAAATGTCTTAATGTCTCCTCCAAAGCTTCACTAAAAAAATAAAATTTAAATTTAAAAAATTAAAAAGTTTGCTTCCTATACAAAGGTCGCTATGTCTTTGAATCAAATTGCTGCCCGTAAACTACTTCTACATAAAAAATCTGGAGCTGCCTTTGTCCTCAGCGGTTCGGATCGTGTCCTCTATTCTTGTAAACAAAGCATGCAGGGTGTTCTACCGGCTCACCACAAGAGGGCGATACGAACGCAAAAGAATGTCTATTTTTAATGCTACTATGCAATAAAATTATCTAATTTAAATCCTTATAAAATTCCTATGTCTGCCAATGGGCGAGCAACTTCATATATTCCACAAATGTCGACTTTTTTTAATATATGGAAGAGCGCTGAAAAGCATTTATGAATAAATCCAAAGCTAATATGTAAGGGTTGTCCTGGTGAAGAAAATAGCCTTAATGTGAACTATGGTCCATGCTTAGTGGCAAAGCCCCAGGATTTGTATATCCATTGCAGGTGATGTGCCACACTAATGAAAGTTGTTTATGTGGCATGTTATGGGTGTGGAAGGTGGGGAACATGGAAATCCCTGTAATTTTTGTGTAACATTTATGTAATCTAAGCATCTTTAAAAATATAAAAATTTTTTAAAAAAAGAAATTAAGAACATCAAGAGAGAATTTAGCTAATGTGAACCTAAAATACACCAATCCTGAATTAAGATACAGTTCATAATAAGAACCAAGTAAATCTTATTTGCTTGTGTGTGTTTAGCACGTTTTTTATGAACACATTTAAAGCAGAAATTACAATATCTGATCCCAGGCTTCTCTAAAACATATCCCTCCTATTCCATCTATAAGTTTAGGGTAGAAACAAAAATGAAATTGTTGAGAAAAACTATAGTAAATATATCTTAGAAAGCAGACCCTAGTGTACCAACTTACATATAATGTTCCAAAAAGAACAAAATTTTAAAAATAATAAGATCAAAGAATTAGTAGGGGAGAAAAGAAAACTTTCTTGACCCAAAATAAGACCTGAGGCAGCAGATCAAGTGTGCTTACCTTATTTCAAATAAAATTAATATGGAAAGACTGCTGCACATAAAAAGAGCTTTATGACTTCTTTCCAAAGATCCAGAAAAAATGTTAAAAGTATAAAAAATACAAACCACTAACCAGGTAATTCATAGAGAAATAAAAAGTAGATTGACTGAAAAAATTCTCCTCCATTATATAAAAAACAGTTGATGAGTCTATGAAGAATCTAAAGAAATGTTTCTACACAGGGAAGAATTCACAAATTCCTCCCCCACTCCTGCTACACTTTAAGATTAAACAGGGAAGAGGATGTGGCTCAAGAGATTGAGTTCTGCCTACCACATAGGAGGTCCGGGGTTTGGTTAGGTGCCTCCTAAAGAAGACAAGCAAGACAGCGAGCTGACATGATGGGCTGGCACCGCGAGCTGACACAACACGATGATATAACAAGAGACACAAGGAGGAAAACATAATGAGACACAATGAAGCAGGGAACAGAGGTGGCTCAAGCACTCAACAAACACAACAAGTACAAACCACGAGTGGGTGGGGAGAAATAAATAAATAAAATAAATCTTTAAAAAAAGATTGAACCACTCAAAGGGCAGACATAATCAAAATTAACTGAAAATGTAGAACTGTGGCTGGAAAGAACTCATGGTGAGCTTTAAACCAGATATACCAAAATAATTAATTTTCCCATGGCCACAAAATCAAATGGCAAAAAATTGTTAAAGAGAATATCCATTTATAGCTATTAATATAATGAAATATGAAAAAAGAGAGGGGACATTTCTCAATTTTAATAAAGTAGAGTAGAATCAAGATGTTGCACTATTGTGAGGTGAGGCAGAGGATTAAGTTAGCTCCTCAAAGCACACGATACACTGAATGATCACTCTAAATAAAAAGAAAAACAACTTGTTTTTGGATGAAAACACCTAGTGGCATAAATAAAGACCTCAGCAAATAGAAAACATTGAGTCCTCATAGAGAGCACTTCATAACGTAAATTAAAAATCTAACCTCTTTAGGTTAGTCTATAAATTTTACACAGCTATGCTTCAAATCCTAAATTTTATGTTTGAGTGTGTTGGGAACATGGGGTGAAAAATGGAATGATTTTAAAGTTCATTTGGAAGAATAAATGCAGACTAGCAAAGAAAATTAAGAAAAGGAAACACCTGAAGGAGAGTTTGGCTTAGCATATGTGGTGGCTTAAAGTTGAATGTATCCCAGAAAGACACGTTCTTAAATTTAATCCTTTCCTGTGGGTGTGAACCCATTTTAAGTAGGATCCTTTGAGAAAGTTACTTCAAGTAAGAAGGTTTGGCCCACCCCAATCAGTAATACTATTACTAGAGTCTTTTATAAGCAGAGTGAAAATCTGACAGAGGGAGGAAAAAGAAAAGAAAAAAAAAAAGAAAAGAAAAAGTCACAGAGGGAGCAGCAAGAAGCTGAAACCAAGGGAACCTGGGAGAGAAGGGAGAGGCCAGAAGAGGCTACCATGTGCCTTGCCAGGTGACAGAGGAGCCCAGGATCACAGGCAGCCAGCCCAGAACACTGATCTTTGGGAAAAAAGCATCACATTGATGACACCTTGATTTAGCCTTTCTCTTAGCCTCAAAACCATAAGCTAGTAAATTCCCATTATTTAAGCAATCCTATTTTATGGCATTTGCTTGAACAGCCTAAGAATCTAAAACACCATATATTAAACTTACTAGGAAAATCCTTTAAGTTATCAGCCCATATATACCAGTAAAACAAAACAGAGTACATAAAAACCATAAATATTTATATATAATAAAATTGCCATTTTAATTCACTGGGGAAAAGCAGTAAAGAGTTTGGGTACAATTTGGAAGAAAACAAATTTGTACCACTATCTCACACCATAACAAAAATAAATTCAGAAGAATTTTTAAAATTTAAAAGTAAGAAATAGGGAGCAGATGTGGCTTAAGCAGTTGAGCACCTGCTTCCCACATGGGAGGTCCCAGGTTCGGTTCCTGGAGCCTCCTAAAAACAAATAGCAAGCAACAAATGAAAAAACCAACTCAGGATTGCCAGTGCTGCTCAGTGGTTGTGCTGAGTGCCAGCTTCCCAATACCTCAAATATATAATAAAATAAAAGAAATAATAATTAAAAATTTTTTCAGACATTGGTATAACCTTAGAGTCAAGAAAATGTCAAGCAGATAGGGGACAAATAAGATCTAAAGAAAAAGATAGAAATATTTAAAATTTTATAAGAAAAATAAAAATAAAATAATGTCTTCCCTTTCTCCCCCTAGTTCATCAGTTACATTGAATTTTTGAAAACAAAAATCTGGTCATTTTTTCCCAAATTTTAAATTTATAAAGGGCCATTAATTGTCTTAGCACGTCAAAATGGTTCTAAGTCCTTAGTATGGCATAATTGTGCTTTCAAAAACTAGCCACTGTCTACATCTCCAGTTTTATTTTGTTTAACCATTCTTCTTTTTGAACTCCACACTTCTGTCATAGAAATCTCTTTGAAGTTTCCTGAATATAGTATGAGCTGTTTCATCATAATAACTTTGTACATGCTCTTTCTCTCTCTGAAATAATTACCCCCCACTGCTGCTCCACACACTCACATTCCACCCTGCTCCCAACATTCCAACACCCACCAGGGAAACTCTTATTCTTATAGGAAGACTCAGAAATTGGATATTTGTTATTGTTTGCCTACACAGCATTCAGTCCTCCGGGGGTAATTCTTTATCATAGATAATCTGAATGAGAAGCAGTATCCTACCTTCCACTACAAAAGCCAGAAGAGTCAGATCTGTTCTCTCTCAAAATGCTACAGTATGCTGGAAATGATCTAGGCTTGGGCAAGTGGGTGCTCTAGTTAGGACTCTGAATTTTGAGCAAATGTTACCAAGATGAAAGGAGCAAAAGTCATGTTCAGGGTAATGACAGAAGTACCCTTATCAAATTTCCCTGTCAAAAGGCAGTTACGATACTTCCTGCTTCTTGGGCATCCAGAACAGTATTTGTTCCTGTTCATTTTTCAAGATTGATCTTCCAGCATTCCATTAATTCTAAAAGCCCTGGTTGATCTTTTTGATATATCCCTTACTTTTAAGGTAGCAGATTAAGTTTATTATTTTCAACTGAAAGCATCCTAAGTGAAATATTCACCATAGGAGCCACCTTCTTCTGGTAGCCCTACAATTCAGTGAACTTCTCTCTCAGGATAACCAAGGGGCCACCCTTTCAAAGTTTCTTTGGCATTATGAGTAACTGTCTTAAATAGCACTTATCAAAATTGTCCCTAAAAGAATCTGCATAGTGAGTGCTCACTAAATAATTGTAAAAGAGATGAAATTATTCAAAACATAAATAATTTGAAATATGCATTATAGTATCTTTATTCATATTTCTCATAACTTAAGTTTCACCCTTCCAGTTTATTTATTTCCCAACTTTCATTTTATTTTATTTTATTCTGCTTGAAAGGAAAGCATTGTCATTGCCAAGTTTCAAACTGGTTTGTAATATTGTAATTAGCTTCCCTGATCAGAATTGGTTTTCCAGGGGGGGGGGGTGGAAATCTGTCATCAAAAGTGAATCATAAAATAAATTTTAAAAATTTAAAAATTTTAAAAAGTGAATCATAGGGAAGCAGATGTGGCTCAACCACTTGGGCACCTGCCTACTACATGGGAGCTCCCAGGTTCAGGTCCCAGTGCTTCCTAAAAGACGATGAGCAGATGCTGCCTCCTGCTGCAACAGAGCTAGCTCCTAAAAGAAGACAAGCAGATGCCACCCCCACTGCTCTCTACGAGCTAGATGCTACAAGCCAGCAGAGGCCACAGCCCACGGGGAGCATATGGGGCTCAGTCCATCGGGCACTCACCTTTCATGTGGGAGGTCCCATGTTTGGTTCCCGGTGCCTCCTGGAGGAGGTAAGCAAACAATGAGCAGACAAGCAAGAGAAACATCTGGGGGAGGGGGTATAAATAAAGAGAAAATAAAGTAAATAAATAAATCTCCTTATTTTAAGTGAATCATAGGAAACTTCCAGGGAGATGGAGGGTTAGAGGGATGGAGGGATCACTTCTCTCCCAGAAAAAATAGCTAGAGGATGGGTGGAGACTGTCTGAAGGGCTGCTCTGGGGCTCAGGGCACCAGAGGAAGGTGAGGCACCATCTAGAAGAGTGAGGGGTGAAGGAAAAGAGTCTCAGCTAGCTGAAAAATCCTGTGAGTAGAGCTGCAAAAGCGGTGGGAGCCAGCAGGAAGCTAAAGATAATTTGCCTTCTCAAACACCCTTCCTACTGCCCTAGGCTGGTTTCCAAGGAAGCAGAGAGAGGGAGGTGTGGCTTGCCAAGGGTGGAGAACTGCCTCTGAGAAAGTTCGTTTGTGAGGATTAGCCAGCCCTGAGGACATAGCATTTGCACCACCAACCTGCCTGAAAAATTACTCTGAATGCTTTCCCCCCTAGTACCTGGGATCTGAGCTGAGGGGTTTGCCAAAGAGCACCATCTGCTAGCCATGCCAGAAAAGAGTACAAAAAAGGAAAAATATTAATAAATAAATAAAAGTGGCAAGCAGGCACCTTTACTCTTACCCTCTCCAAGGCCCTTGGAAATTGGCTTGTGCCCCATTACTGAGTCTTTAGCCCTGATTTGAACAAGTAAGGACAATCCTAAATTTCTAGGCAAGTTGAACCAAGAGTCAAAGAACAGTGGCAGCACAAAGCTACTTAACAGTAAATCTCTAGGCAAGAGATAGAAAATGAACATCAGAGTAAACTCAGCATAAGAATCAGATGCTTAGACATCAGCAAAAGATTACAAGCCATACAAAGAAAAAGGAAAATATGACCCAGGCAAAGGAATAAATCTAAGCTCCAGGCTAGACACGGGACTTGAAACAGCTAATCAATGAGGTTCATACAAATCTCCTAAATCAAATCATTGAGTTGAAAGACAACATAGCTAAAGAAATAAAAGACATTAAGAAGACACTGAGTGAGTACAAAGAAAAATTTGAAATTTTGGATAGAAAAAGAACTGGGATTAGGGGGATGAAAGACACAATAATTGAGACTAAAAATAGAATAGAGGCACACAACAGCAGATTTGAAATCATGGAAGACAGAATTAGTGATGTAGAGGAAAGAACAACTAAAATTGAAGAGAGAGAAGAACAGAGAAAGAAAACAATGTGAAAACTGAGCAGAGGCTCAGGGAGTTGAATGACAACATGAAGCACAATGACATATGTGGTACAGGAGTTCTGTTCCAGAAGGAGACAAGACGGGAAAGGGGACAGAAAGAGTATTTGAGGAAATAATGGCTAAAAATTTCCCAACTCTCAGGAAAAACATGAATACATGTGTTCAGGAAGCACAGCTTACTCCAAATAGAATAAATCCAAATAGACCTACCCCAAGACACATAATTTGCAGAATATCAAATGTCAAAGATAAAGAGAAAATTCTGAAAGCAGCAAGGGAAAAGCAAAATATTACATACAAGGGACGTCCAATAAGACTTAGTGTGGATTTCTCTTCAGAAACCATGGAGGTAAGAAGGCAGTGGTATGATATAATAAAGGTACTGAAAGAGAAAAAAACTGCCAGTCAAGAATTCTTTACCTAGAAAAACTATCCTTCCAATGTGATGGTGAGCTGTTCACAGATAAACAGAAACTAAAAGAGTTTGTAAACAAGAATCCAGCTCTGCAGGAAATACTAAAGGGAGTTCTCCAGCCAGGAAAGAAAAGAGAGGAGAGAGATGTTTGGAGGAGATTGTAGAAGTGAAGACTATCAGAAAGGGTAACAAAAAAGATAAAAAAGATGGACAAAAATAAGATATGACATATGAAAGCCAAAGGATAAAATAACTGAAGTATGTAATGTCTTTACAGTAATAACATTGAATATTAATATATTAAGCTCCCTAGCCAAAAGACATAGGCTGACAGAATGGATAAGAAAATATGAGCCATCCATATGTTGTCTGCAGGAGACTCACCTTAGACCCAAGAATGCAAATAGACTGAAAGTGAAAGATTGGAAAAAGATATTTAATGCAAATAGTAATCAAAAGAAAGCAGAGGTAGTTACACTGGTGTCAGACAAAACAGACTTTAAATGCAGAAAAGTGATGAAATGCAGAAGGCCATTATATATTAATAAAAGGGACAATCCATCAAGGATATCATAAATATCTATGCACCTAACCAGGATGCCCCAAAACACATGAGGCAAACTCTGGCAAATCTGAAAAGAGAAATAGATGTCTCTACAATAATGTTTAGAGACTTCAACACACCACTAACATCAATGGAACAACTAGACAGAAGATCAACAAAGAAACAGAGAACTTGAACAATATGATAAATGAGCTGGACCTGATAGACATATACAGAACATTGTACCCCACATCAACAGGTTATACATTCTTCTCAAGTGCTCATGGATCTTTCTCCAGGACAGACCACATGTTGGGCCACATCACAGTGCTCAATAAATTTATACAAATCACCTTCTCTGATCATAATGGAATGAAGCTGGAAATCAATAATAGGCAGAAAATGGGAAATTTTGCCTATATATGTAGGTTAACCAACACACTCCTAAAAAATCAGTGGGTGAAAGAAGAAATTGAAAGAGAAATTAGTAGATATCTCAAGATGAATGAAAACGAGAACACAGTTTATCAAAACTTATGGGATACAGTGAAGGCAGTACTGAGAGAGAAATTTATAGCCCTAAATGACTATTTAAAAGGAAGAAAGAGCTAAAATCAAAGATCTGACTGAACTGGAGAAACTAGAAAAAGAACAGCAAACCAATCCCAAAGCAAGCAGAAAGAAAGAAATAACAAAGATTAGAGAAGAAAAAATGAAATTGAGAACAACAACAACAAAACAATAGAGAAAATCAACAAAATGAAAAGCTGGTTCTTTGAGAAAATCAATAAAATCTACAAACCCTTAGCAAGATTATTGAAAAAATGAGAGAAGATGTAAATAAATAAAACCAGGAATGAAAGGGAGGACATCGCGACTAAACTCACAAAAATAAAAAGTATCATAAGAGGGTATTATGAGAAACTGTATGCGAACAAATTAGACAACGTAGATGAAATGGACAAATTCCTAGAAATGCACAAACAACTTACACTGACTCAAAAGAAATATAGGAACTCAACAACCCAACCACAAGCAAAAAGGTTGAATCTTTCAACAAAGATATTGGACCAGATGCCTTCATAGGTGAATTCTACCAAACATTTTGAGAAGAATTACTACCAATACTGTTTAAACTCTTCCAAAAAAATTGAAAAGAAGGGAAAATTACCCATCACATTTTATGAAGCCAATATCACCCTAATACAAAAGCCAGGTAAAGATACTAAAAGAAAAGAAAATTACTGACCAATCTCTCTAATGAACATAGATGCAAAAATTCTCAACAAAATATTTGCAAATTGAATCCAACAGCATATAAAAATAATTAAACAGCAAGGTCATTTGAGTTTTATTCCTGGTATGCGAGGGTGGTTCAACATAAGAAATTCAGTTGACAAAATACACCACATTAGCAAATAGAAGGGAAAAACACATGATGGTCTCATTTGATGCAGACAGACATTTTTACTAAAGAAAAAAGAGGATGTGGAGAGACAGGAATGCTTATTCAATGTTCATGGGAATGTAGAATGGCATAGCCACTGTGGCTATGGGGGTTCCTAAGGAAGTTAGATATGGATCTACCATGTGACCTGGCAATACTGCTACTAGGTATATACCCAGAAGAATTGAGAACAGTGACACAAACAGATATCTGCATACCAATGTTTATAGTGACTTTATTCACGATTGCCAAAAGATGGAAATAACCCAGGTATCCATCAACTGATGAATGGATAAACAAACTCGAGTATATATACATTATGGAATATTCAAGAAAAAAATGAAGTCATGAAGCATATGACAACATGGATGAACCTGGAGGACATTATGTTGAGTGAAGCAAGCCAGACACAAAGGACAAATATTGTGTGATTTTGCTATTATGGACTAAATATAATGAGATAACTCATGGAGTCACCAGAGAAAAGAATGTAATTAGAGAATGGAAAGCTGAGGTTTAATCTGTGCAGAATTCATAAAAAGTTGTTTGTAAATGTTTGGAAATGAATAGAAATGGTGAAAGCCCATCATAGGATTTGTATGATAGTGGTTTGGTTTTTA
>JAQZBX010114661.1:0-10000 GCA_029593785.1 Cabassous unicinctus
AACAACAACAGAACTATTAGATTATAACACAAAGCATAAAATAAATTTCCATGAGTTAGACCATATTGATATGAAAAAATAAACAAATGGGGGAAAGGAGACAATTTTCCCATGCAGGAGAATTCCAAATAATTTACGTAGGTACTCACTCCATCCTCAAGGAGGGTGAGCATAACTCCTCATTCCATAAGTGTGGGCTGCTCTAGTGACTTCCTTCCAAAGAATATCTAAAAGAGGGAGGCCAGAGTAACTTAGTGGGGAAGCTTGGCAAACACGCCCTCAATCAGGTGATCGAACTTAAATCACCAGTGGTAAATCATGTTGATAACACATATCCTTGATATATCATGAAAATGGCATTTTATCTCTGGTCTTCCTCTCCAAAACCAATAGCCCCAGTCTAATCATGAGGAAACTACTGGAAATTCCAGTAGAAGTGGATCCCCCAAAATAAATGACTGTTTTCCTCAAAATTGTTAAGGTCATCAAAAATAAGGAAAGTGTGAGAAACTGTCACAGCCAAGAGGAACTTAAGGAGACATGATAACAAAATGTAGTGTGTTTTCCTGGATGGAATCTGGAACAAAAATTGGACATTAGGTAAAAAGTAAGGAACTTTGAGTAAAGTATGGATTTTAGTTAATGATAGTGCATCACTACTGGCTCAAATGTACATATGAATATAAAATATTAGGGGAAACTGGATGCAAGTTATATGAAAACTCTCTGTACTGTCCTCTCAATTTTTCTATAAATCTAAAATTGTTCTAAAAAATGAAGTCTGTTTTTTAAAATGGGTGTAAAGTGTGAATGGACACCTCACCAAAGAAGATATACAGATGGAAAATAATCACAGGAAAAGATTATTAACATCATTAGGCATTAGAAAAATGCAAATTAACACTATAATGAGATACAACTATACTATTAGAATGTCTAAAACTAAAAAGTCTGACCACACCAAATGCTGATAAAGATGTGGAGCAGCTGGGACTCTCATATACTACTGAGGGGAATGTAAAATGCTTTGAAAAACTATTTTGTTATTTTCTTGAAAAGTTAAATAAGCACCTACCAGATAATACAGCCATTCCGGAGCATATGTCTAAAAAGTCTTACACAAAAATGTTCACAGCTGCTTTATCTGTAATATTAAACACTGGAATTGAATCTAACTGGTTCAAATATGAACTGTGAACAAAAATGTTCACAGCTGCTTTATCTGTAATATTAAACACTGGAATTAAATCTAACTGGTTCAAATATGAACTGGTGAATGGACAAAGAAATTGTGGAATCAAATGGAATACTAGTCAGTATTTTAAAAGAATAAACTACTAATACACCTGTATCAGTCAGGGTTCTCTAGGGAAACAGAATCAACAGGAAATATCTGTCAATAATATGAGATTTTATGAGTCTCTCACATGACCCTGGGGGTGCACAAGTCCAAGTTCTCCAGGCAGGCTGCAAACCAGGGGCTCCGATGAAAGTCCAATGAAGGTCCTTGATGAGTTTCCAGGAGAATTAACTGTACAAAGACGAGCTGGGAAATTCTCTCTGAATGCCGAAATCACTTCCCCTTTTAAGGCATTCAATGATTGGATAAAGCATCACTCATTGCTGACAGCAATCTCCCTGATTGATGTAGATGTAATCAGCTATCTATGCGGTAAACTCACTAGTGACTAAAGTCCATAAATGTCCTTATATTAAAACTAGCCCCGTGCTTGCTTGACCAAACAACTGGGCACAACTACCTGGCCAAGTTGACACATTAGCCTAGCCATCACAACACCTAATAGCATGGATGGATCTCTAAATAATTACACTGAGTGTCTTATTTTGCCACAGGGCTGCCCATGTAAAGTACCAGAAATGGGCTGGCTTTTATAATGGGAATTTTATATAAGGTAAAAGCTTACAGTTCTGAGCCTGTGAAATGTCCAAATCAAGGCATCAGCAGAGATGCTTTCTAACCAAAGTCAGCTACCTGTGATCCTGGGGTCCTGCCACGTGGCAAAGCAAGATGGCAGGCGATCTGTGCTGAAGTTCCTGCCTTCCCCTCAAGGCTCACTGTCTCCTGGAGTTCAGCTATGGATGATTGGGCACAGGTCTTGTCTCTTTCAGGGCCTCCTGTCTTAGTCTCAGCTATTCCGCTTTCTTACCAAATTCAGATGTGGACTATCAGGCATATTGCTCATCTCTTCAGCCTTGAGCTGCTCTGTCAGCCCAGCTTCTTGGGGGCTTCTTGCTTCAGTTTCAGCAGCTAACAATCACTCCTCGAGTCCTGTCTCTCACCTGGCTGGGTCAAAATGTCAGCTTCCTTTCTCTCTGTGTCTCCATTTATGTAAGACCCAGCAAGAGAACAGAGACCCAACCTGAGTCACAATTCACTGAAGTAGGCCAATTGTAGCAGTTTGATACTGTTTATGAATTCCAAAAATAGATATTGGATTGTTTGTGAACTAGTGTGTTCCTCTGGGCATATTAAATTGAATTGGATTCAGAGGTTTCACTTTTACTTGATTAAATAATGATTAAGGCTTTGATTGGGCCACATCAGTAGGACGTTGATTCTCCACCCCCTTGGTGGGTGGGGGCTCACAGAGAAAATGATGTGGCAGAAAAAACAGTTGGAGTTTTAATGCTGGAGCCCTGGGAAGTAAATACACAAAGAAGCAGATATGTGAGAAAAGAGAGAAGGTTCCATTAGACACAGCAGAGGCCCCGGGAAGAAAGACCAGCCATTCACCTGATAGTTTACAGCTGGCCTTGTGGAGCAAGCAGAGCAGCTGAGCCCTGGGAGAGAAACAAGTTATCCCAGTCTACAGCTGATATTGGAAGAAGCTGGGACCATGGAACCTTAAGAGGAAGAGGAAGGCTGAACATCGGCAGCCATCTTGCTCTAACATGTGGCAACAGACTTTGGTGAGGAAGTAGCTTTGAGTTGGACTCTTCAGGGCCCTGTAACTATAAGTTTCTACCCTGTTGCAGTTTGGCAGTTTGAAGTAATTATGAATTCCAAAAATAGATATTGGATCATGCTTGTAAACTGGTCTGTTAATCTGGGCATGATTAGGTTATGATTAGGGTGTTAAGTGGGCCACGTCAGTAGGGCGTTAAGCCTCGCCCCTTGGTGGCTGTGTGTTGGTATGCATTTAAAATGGCAACCACCTCAAAATGGCGGATCCAATGACTCAGCATTGCGGCCTCCTCCCCCCTGCCCCTGTATTCCCCCAATAATACCTTATTAGGACATAAGCGGCCTGCGAGCCTTGTGGGTACCACCCACTTCCCCTGCCAGGAAGCCCTTTACCCAGCAACAGCTGACTATAACCAATCATCGGGCTACACAGTAGCCCTAAACCCTATAAATTGTACTGCACTTCCCTAATAAAGTAGACCTGCGCCACCAGCCTCGTCTCCACAGCTTCTTTACTGCGTCGCCCTCCACACCGGATTCCCCCACACGCCAGCCGGGCCACCAGCACCGGGTCTCCTCTTCCACCGTCGCACCCCCCGAGGAAGAGGGAAATCGCAACCTCAGCTGTGGTCTCAAGTATAAAAGGCAAGGCAAAAGACAGAGGGAGCAGTTTTGATATTGGAGCTCTGGTGAGGAAGGAGAGAAGACCCTGGGATAGAGACAAGTCATTTGCCTGAGTGTTCACAGCTGGCCTTGTGGAGAGAAGCAAAGCCCAGAGAGCCTCCACAAGGCACAGCTGACCTTGTGGAGGAAACAGAGGCGCTGAGCCCGGAGAGAAGCGCAGCCCCAGGAAGAGAGGAACCCAAAAAGCCTGAACCCTGGCAAATTTCGGCAGCTGTCTTGCTCCAACACGTGGTAATGGACTTTGGTGAGGAAAGAAACTTACGCTTTATGGCCTGGTAACTGTCAACTTCTAGCCCAATAAATGCCCTTTATAAAGACCAACCAATTTCTGGTATTTTGCATCAGCACGCCTTTGGCTGACTAATACACCAATCAAAAGCAATCTAATCAAGTGATCTAAAGTGAATCTAGTGCAGTCAAAGGGTATCACACCCACAAGAATAGATTCGTTTAAGAACATAATACCTTTTGAGATTCAGAAAAGAACTTCAAACTGTCACAGTGAGTGACTGGAGACAGTCAAGAAAAAGAGTATACGCTACATGATTTCATTTATGTAATATTCTACAAAATGCAAACTAATCCATAGTGACAGAATCCAGATCAAAGGTTGACTGAGGACAGGATGAGGGAGCGGGCCAGGAGAAGTGGAAGCAAGGGTTGACAAAGGGTCACAAAGAGTCTTTTGGGGGTGATGGATATGTTCATTATCACAATTGTGTTGATATTTTCACAGGTATATACATATGTCAAAATGTATGCTATAAATATTTTCTGTTTATTGTATGATATTTTTACCCTTCTTCTTTGCTGGTTTGGAAATTTTACCAACTTAGAGAAGTTTAATTCCGGGTTCCTATTTTTCTATCTAGGCCAAATGTCATTAACATATGATTTATGTTGCCTTAATTCATATAATTATGTTATCACTTGCTCAAGTGTTATGTAATATCATTTTCATAATAGAGACAAATAATTTCATTGCAATTATTCTAAATAGGGCAATATTTATATAAGTTTAGCTTCCAGTTGGGCAAAAGGAAACATTATATTTCTAAAGAAGGGCCTCACATGCATCAAAGTCCCTTAAGGATAATATTCACAAAGGAAGGAAGGAGATACTTAAAATAGACCCAAAAAATTACCTTGGTGCATTAATTACTTGTCTTTTGAAATCCCATTTATAGAAAACAGGATTTTTTTTTAATCATCAAAGAGAGGAAATATAAACACTCAGGGTATGTATGAGATATGCTGCTAAATGGGAGTTAAATGGACCAGGACAGTAAACAATTACCTGATTCACAGAGCAGTGTGGCAGAGCACTAAGGGCCATCTATCAAAACTTTGAAAGCAGCTGGATTATGGTAGAAAAATCATTGGACTCTTAGTATGCAGTGCCAGGCATCTGTTGCTTTAGATATGTTGATAAAATGAAACTCATAATTGTAGAAGGAAACAGGATGCTAAATTCTAGGTAAACTTATTTATTTGTAGGAGGTTTTTTTTTTTGTTTCCCAAGGAGTACTCTTGTTTGACATCTAGCATTCTCTCCTTTTATCTAACGTAAATAACCTCTTTCACTGTTAACAGTTTACAAAAAAACATCTCATCCCCAGTCCTGCCCCTCAGCTAATAAGAACTCCAATGTTAATCCTTGAGTTATCTAATGAGTAAACCTTTCTCTTCATTTTGTTAACACCCTCTCCCTCAAATTTCAAGAAGAAAATTATTATTAATGTCAAAATATGGTAGACATATAAGACAGCTTTCTCTTAAACATGATCACCTAAGTAGTAAAGGTTAAATAATGGAAGAGAATGATAACTATTAAACCAACAAAAATAACAACTCAATGTTCCAGGTACCCTGTGAAGTAATTTTGCGTGCATTACTCATATTTACCCTTCAACCCAACACCCTCGTATGTGCCCTATTATATATTTTACAGATAATGTTAAGAGATTTTCCCAGGTTATGATCATACAGTTTCCCTATAGTTCATTGGGCTTATCTTTATATCAGACTACTTCATTTTTTCTTACTTTGTAAAAGATTAAGTCTGTAGGGCCATGGAGATAGTTTCCTTTGTGGCAGGTGCTTGGCAAAATTCTCAACTAAATTCTCAAGCTAAAGAGCGAAGTATACAGATTGTCTCTAGGAATTTCTTTTTTTTTTTTTTTTAAAGATGTATTTATTTACTTTATCCATTTTAAACTCCCCCTTCCCCATTTTTGCTGTTTTGTGTCCATTTGCTGGGCAATTCTCTGTGTCTGTTTCCTGCCATCTCTTCTCATCCTCCTCCTCCAGTCTTCAAGAGATTCGATCCTGGAGACCTCTGATGTAGGAGAGAGGTGTTCTGCCACCAGCACCACCTGGGTTCCTGGTTTTCGGAGCATCTCGTCTTGTCTCTCCCCTGCGTCTCTCTCCTGTTACGTCATCATCTTGCTGCCTGGCTCCTGGGGCCTGGCAGCTCACCGGCACACAGAGCCTGGCAGCCCATGCGCCTTCTGTATATATGTTTTTATTTTACCAGGAGGTCCCGGGGATCAAACCCAGGTCCCTCCATATGGCAGATGGACGCCCAACCATTTGAGCCACGTTCGCCCCCCTCTAGGAATTTCTGGCAACGATCCTGATCTTATTGCTCCAGAGCTTCCCAAAGTAGAGTAAAGTTGAATCAAACAATTAACTTGTGCTATTATTCCCACATATCCAGCCTATCAATTACTTTTAGCTTAAACATTCCCTCCTCTGCTATCTATGGCCCATCATCTCTGTGTCTCCCTATTAGACCAAAACATTTTAAGACTGAAATAAATTAGCAATGCTCTGAAAGCAGCGTCCCTGAAATACTATTATGCACTGCTGCAACCCACATTTCTATCTCTTTGGCCAGAATGTTCAAGCATCTTCAAGTAGTACCCAGATGTTTGGAGACATTTGATTAGCAGGAGTTATTCCTCTGGAAGTGTGAGGGATTTATTTTGAGATGTGTGCTGTTAACCCTGACTGCTGCTATAAAGCTGTGGGTTGTTCTTTCCTTTTTTGTCACAGGAGTACCTTATAATTTCAGTAAGATTCTCTCTGCATGAAATAATGTACTTTAATGTAGATTTCCTGCAGCAATCCACAAATACTTCTCTGTGGGATTTTATGTTTCAACCAATTCAATGTGTTCATATCACTTTTAAATTCATTTTTACTTACATTTTAATAATGTTCACTCTGGCTAGTAATTTTAGCCTTATCGTAGGTATTTTTTATCATGTTCTCTCTAAATCTTAAAGTCTAAGAACTCTGAACCATAAGACAACAAGACTGATTTTTTCGTGGACCACCATTCAGTAAAAGGAATGACAAGACTTAGATCATAAAATATTAGATAAAAATGAAAAAATTTCCTCAATGTTGACATGATTAGCTTGGCTTAAAAATTAAAAGACAATTTTTGCCAACTTGCATTACAGTCTGGCTGAAGGTAGGGTAAGGTTCTTATTTGGGTATAGCTTACATATATTTATTTTTTCTTGACCCTGGATTGGTTCTTTTGGTTTAAGCTTTTTAATTCCAGTTCCAATTTCAATAAACTTTATTGGCATGGCAAGGAATGCAAGCATGGCTAGAATCCATAAATTATGTTTGTGACTTTAGGGCAGCAGGTTTCACAGAGGTAATAGGATTTTTTTCCCCCTTGAATCTTCATTTTCCATTAAGTAAAGGAAATAGAAGAGCATATTTCAGTCCTAGAAAGACAGAGCAGAAGAGAAAAGAAAAAGGGCTTCTCAGTGGGACTGCATTCTGAAATGAGTATGAGCAGGAAGCAAATGTTGTCTTTAAAGAAATAAAAGAGATACCAATTCAGTATTTTAATTCAAAATAAAATGTGTCTACAAGGGAAGATCCAAGTTTTGTGTAGTTTGACATTTACACACCTTTACAGACTCTCTTTAAGAAAAGGAAATTAATGTTACAAATGCAAAATTAGGCTCAAAAGTGAATATTTAAAATGTAAAAGAAATTGCAAAATTATACATTTAACAAACTGACAAAATAACATCACAATGATAGCACAACAGTGTGAGCACATTTAAAATCTGAATATAACTGAAGAGGGAAATGTTAGATTATGTCTGTGGTAACAGAATAAATTATTTTTTTAAATCCATGGAACTAAATTTCACAGTGAAGCCTAAATTAAATCATACCACTACACACACAAAAATAAATGATTTTGGTGGTAGATAAGGATTGTGGTTAATAATATAAAATACAAGAATTGTGAGGTGTTAAGAATATGGTGATACATGGGAAAAATACAATTGTATTAGTCAGGGTTCTCTCGGGAAACAGAATCAACAGGAGATATCTGTCAATAATATGAGATTTTAAAAGAGTCTCTCACGCGACCGTGGGGATGCACAAGTCCAGGTTCCGCAGGCAGGCTGCAAACCAGGGGCTCCGATGAAAGTCTGATGAAAGGTCCTTGATGAGTTTCTGGGAGAAGTTGCCTGTCCAATGACGAGCTGCGAAATTCTCTCTGAATGTTGAAATCACTTCCCTTTTTAGGGCATTCAACTGATTGGATAAAAGCGTCACCCATTGCTGATGCAATCTCCCTGATTGATGCAGATGTAATGAGCCATCCACGCAGTAAACCCACTGGTGATCGAAGTCCATCAATGCTCTTGTGTTACAATTAGCCCAGTGCTTGCTGGACCAAACACCTGGACACAATTACCTGGCCGAGTTGACACATTAGCCTAATCATCCCAACAACTAATGTAACATAGACTTTAGTTAACAGTAATATTGTAATATTTTTGTAGCAAAGACAAAGAAGCTACTATGTCAATTTCAAAGGTAAAAAAAGAATATGGGGTTTAGTTTTATGAGATATTACTATAATCAAGCTTTTTTCCCCCTTCATTTTCTTTATTAACAAGACCCTGGCCAGACCATTTAAACAATCTGTGCTCGTTTATTTATCTTCTGAACAAACAATTGAGTTTGTTTTAGAATTAAATGGGATAAATATGCCTGGATAGAATTTTTAAAAAGTGATACTTCCATAATTTGTTAAGGTGCCTTTTGTCAATTATTTTATTTTCAAAGTTGAAATAAAGTTTACTTTAAAATAAATTATTTAATTAATTAAAATAAAATAAAATAAATAACATTTTATTAACTGCCTAACATGCCACTATAGCACTTTCCCTCCAGCATTTTTGGTTGTAAACCTTTGATTGCCTGTTTATATGACAACAGTGTCTATAATATTTTCTACGGGTGAAATGGAAAGATAATTAAGTCTGCCTTCTTACACAGTAGATAATAATATATTTTAAATTAATCATTATTTAGAAAATGTTCATTTAGCTTCTCAATTCATGGTTGGTAATGTCTGCCACATATGACTTTAAAAACAGACATATATGGTGTTTTTACTACTGCTACATGTTTGTGCCTTACATTCACAGGAGTTCCAGAAATTTCATTTTGCATAATTCCTATCATAATGGAGAAAAAAATTGTGCATTTTTCAGTGAGCATGCTGCCTTATCATGTTCCTAACAGAAAAAGATTTGTTTTGACTAGGCGTCCAACCCTTTAATTTACATGTTGATGTAGGAAAAACCATCTCAGATTAGCTTCTGGCTAGTTGTCCATAAATTTCAAACCTTGTTTCTTCACCACCTTTATCCTTCTAATGCCAATACTATAGAGCAAGTTCATATAGTGATCTAAAATGGCCCTATAGCCTTCACAATAATGGGTGACTCAGCAAAGAGTGTTCCTAGAAGATAGTTCTATGCCAGGACAACTAAGAATAACTTAACTAAACACAAATGTGTTTGCGAACCATGGAAATTTACTCAACTAAACCAGGGCAGCTCAACTGGCACTATTGGCATTTTAAACTGGATAACTCTTTGTGTGTGGGGGGGTTCACCGTGTGATGCCAATGGCATCCCACCCCTAACCCGCTCCAATTGTGACAACCAAAACCATCTTGGGCCTTGCCAAATGTCTCTCCTGGTGGGGAGGGGAGGACAAAGTCTGTCCCAGTTGAGAACCACCTCACTAGACAAATCTAATTATCTGATTTCATTCCTATCTCATTTCATTACTTGAATACTGAAAATCCTCTTGCTAATCCAATACCACTCAACAGGGTAAAATATGGGACAGGGTACACTGAAGAGGAAAGAGACAGTCTTAACCAATTGCAGGTTCAATATCTGTTTTTGCAAATTTTACAAAAAGCCTGTGATCATCTGAACACAATAGAAAGAGACCATTCAAGGAGCCAATAGATCAATCTTCATTGACTTCAAGTAAATTAGTCTCTGGTTATGCTTTAGACTATAAAGAAAATAATGATTTTTT
>JAQZBX010114662.1:0-10001 GCA_029593785.1 Cabassous unicinctus
GCTGTGTCCATTTGCTTTTGCGTTTTTCTGTGTCTGCTTGTCTCCCTTTGTTGAGTCATCTTGCTGCGTCGGCTCAACTCGCCGTGGGGGCCAGCTTGCCTTCACCAGGAGGCCTCGGGAATCGAACCTGGGGCCTCCCATATGGTAAACGGGAGCCCAACCACTTGAGCCACAGCTGCTTCCACAACATCCTGTTCTTATCATGGTCCTAGCCCCTTATCACTGTATCGTTATGACCTGATTATTTGACAGTGTTCTTTATGAGACTGTGGGCTCCCTCAGGGCAGGGACTGAGTATTCTTTGCTATTGTTTCCATGGGACCCAGTACCATGCCAGGCACACAGAGAAGTGAAATAAATGAAAGAGAATATTTACCTGGAAAGAATTTGGTAGATCAAAAGAAAGGAACTGTCTGGAGGGATTAGAGCAAATGTCTCTCTTCAAACATTAGTGTAAGAAACGGGCTCTTGAGTTTGCAGGTCAGCTGGGCAGTGTCGTGGTCATGCATACCCAGTTGACTGCATGTCCTGTAAGCAGCTCTGCTGATCTTGGTTGGCTTCCTCACAGGTTTGGGGTTGACTGGATAATCCACGATGACTTCAGCTGGAATAATTGAGCTCTCCTCCACGTGGTCTCTCATCTTCCCAGCAGGCTAACCGGCTTGTTCTATCACAGTGACAGGGCTCCAAGAGCGCAAATGGAAGCAAGGCCTCTTGAGGGTTAGTCTCAAAACTGGCAAACTGTCACTTCTACCACATTCTATTGTCACCAAGTCACAGGGCCAGCCCAGATTCAAGGGGTGGGGGGACAGACTCCACTTCCAATGGGAGGATCAGGAAAATCACATTGTAAAAAGGCAGGAATACAGGGAGGGGTAATTGGGGGGCATTTTTGCAGTCAGTATAACATATTAAGGATGGAAAGCCCCAGAACTTGGTGACCCCCTATTGTAACTGCTGAGGTTGAGGACAAGGTCAGGGTGACTCAGTTGTTCAAGCTGTTGTCTATGAGAGTCAGTTCACGTTCTCCAGGCACCCGGTGGCGTTTCTGGGACTGTGGTACAGAATGGGGGCCGTTCTCAGAGAGGACCTTGACATTGAAAGCACCTGACTTTCCAAATGCCCTTTGAAGAGGACGATGCTTCTAGCACAAATCAGGATAAAAACCTGCAGTGTTCCTGGTAAAAAGATTAGGAACATAAAAGGAGCAAGTGTCCAGGAGTGGGAGCTACTTGCTTGTGAGGCCTCACACCAGCCACAGCCCCTGTTGCTCAACCCACAGTCGATTCCGGAGTTGAGCCTGCACCGCAGGCCCCAGAGGCTCCCGGCTGAAAGAGCAGAGGAGAAGGTGAATTCCAGCCTCTGGATTTCAGCGCACAGCTTGGGCAGCTATGTGAAGCAGGCCTCCTATTCCACGAGAGAGAGGATGGCCCACCATCTGGTTAGTGGAGCCAGGGCATGGTCAGTTTCTTCTAAAGACTATGCTTATACCAGGTTTTCTGGCTTTGAAAATGATTACTGCAGGACCAAAGGGTTCATTTCCTTGAGGGGAAATGCTGTCAGGCTTAAAAACCATCCTTCTCTGTAGCTCAGGTGGTTGAGCACCTGCTTCCCAGGTATGAAGTCCTGGGTTCGGTCCCCCGTACCTCCTAAAAACAAAACAAACAAACAAATGAAAAAACCAACTCTCATGGGGGAGCGGATGTAGCTCAGTGGTTGAGCGCCTGCTTCCCCTGTACAAGGTCCTGGGATCAATACCCGGTACCTCCTTAAAAAAAAAAAAATCCTTCCCCTGGGGAGGCCGGTGGCTCTCTCCTAGTCATAAACACTGATACAGAGGGATGGAGGTGTGTTGATTCAGCTCTAACAAGATGAGACTCCTTGAGTTTCACACTTAATGGGGACAGAGTGGCACAGGGAACAGAAGCCAGAACCGTTGGGCCATAAATGACCCCAAATATTTTGGTGTTATCATTTGACTTTCATTTGTGTATTTTATTTTAACCGAGGCAAACTGTGTTCTCTCCAACATGGCCTCTTCTGATGGCTCAATAAGGGTCTACCAAACTCAGCCCCGTGACTGCCACTCTAAAGAACATCCATTCATTTTTCTCGGGTTTATTGAGCACCTACTGAGTGCCAGGCAGTAATGAACTAAACAGAGGCGGTAGAGTACAGTGGATAAAGGTTCGGGCTCTGTAACGTGCTGTGTCCTTTGGGCTAAGCCTTTGGGCCTTATCTATAAAATGAAGACAATGATAGTGTCTATCTACAGGGTTCTGGTGAAGACGGAATGTGATGTTGCAAGTGCAGGCTGATGCTTACTAACACTCAGGAAGCCTTAGCTACGGTTACAGAATCCCTGCCTTCCTGTTGCTTCCAGTCTAAAGGGGAAGACAATAATAAACGAGCTTGCAGATGTGCAGCCACAGGCTGTGGTGGGTTTCCTCAAATAGAGGACTGGGGGGGCACCTAATTTAGATCGGGGCTCAGGAAGGTCCCCTCTGAGAGTGCTGCATTTAAGTTGAGGCTTGAGGGAGGAGGAGAGACAACCAGACCGTGAGGAGAGGAGCATTGTGGGAAGCTCTGCAGAAGAGGCTAAGAAAAGGCTGGAGTGGCCGAAGCTGGCAATGAGGGGTAGGCAGTGGGGCTGGAGGGCTGGGCAGGGCCTGCTTGCCCAGGGAAGGAGTTTAGAATCTCCTCCGAGCAGCGGGGGGATGACACTGCTTAATAAATAAGTATTGAATGAATTCAAGGACGGCCAGGAGCAGAGAAAGGGAGTTTGAAAAGGCAACAAGGAAACTGCAAACAGACATAGTCTTTATTCTGTCCCCAGAAGTACATTGATTTTTCTCTAAAGTCAGAATAAATAAATCCATTCTTTCATTCAGTTAGTACCTACCTATTATTTGCATGCTATGAAGCAGACTCTGGCAGCATACACACACCATCTTTGGCCCCATGCTCACAACTGAGCAGCGGAGACAGAATTAGAACAGGATTTGCAAATGTCATGACTGTCACAGAAAAGAAGCAGGGGAGATTATTGGTTGGCAGTTGCGCTGCTTCCTACACATAGGCTTTAGGCATTCATTTATTCTCTCAATCATTTATCATATGTGAGCATCTACTGGGTAGTGTGTCCTAAATCAAGCACTGTGGGCTCTGAGATGAATCAGACACAACAGTAATTACAACATTACAAAGTCAATCCTCTAACAGTGGGGGATGCTTCTTAGAAAGGGTGGGCCATTTGAGATGGACCTTGACGGATGAATAGGAGTTCACCAGGTGCAAAGAGGGAACTGCAAACACAAGGGAGTGAGTATATCTAAGAGAAAGTCTTGTCCTTGAGACAATGAGAACAAGGAATGTCATTTTCCAAGGGAAACTCATGCCAAAAGTAGGGTTGCTTAAAATAAATGGAGGCCAAAATGTGATAACAGATTTCGAAAAAAGGAAAAAAAAAAAAAAGATTAGTTTGGGAGTTGGTCTTAGAGAAAAGAAATGAAAAATTCTGAAAATAAATTCATTTATATTTAACAAAAGTTAAGTTATATTTACAGTTGTTTTAATTCTTGAAACAAACCCAAACTGATGAAACGTTGATTTAGTGAAAGGTGTAATTTGTCTGGTCAAGTCAGCCACACCTTTCATTCTGCATTTTGTTTCAGAGTGCAGGTCACAAGAGGTATCATGGTTTCCCAGGGGCCTTTCTTCCTCCTTTAGTGTGTGAAATTCTCTTTGAAGCTGCCTCTGTCTCATCATTTTCCTTATCATTTTTCTCTTCATTGGTGGTAGATCACTCTCTTCCCCTGCCAGACCCCAATGTGTCTGCAACTGAGCTGGGTTCCATGAGGTTCTTTGATGCCACCGTCCTCAACTTCAAGACATCCAGCATCTTTTGCAAGTCTTCTCATTTTGCCCTTGATTTGCATTTGATTTCACCATCTTATCAGATGGTGGTCAGCAAACACGCAGAGATAGTCACAAGATTATTGGTGGCCTCGCTAGGGGGTGGAGAGATGGACTTAGGCAGGTAGGGTCCGTCAGTGGGGGTGGATTTGACACATGGTCAGGTCCTCGATGACGCTTTTGCTTCTCTGAGCCCCGATGCAGTAGGGCCTTGTACAATGCAGTCTTCTGTGGTTGTCTGGGGCTTAGGGTGTGGTGAGGGGCGAGGGAAGATGAGGCTAGGGGATGGAGAGGAGCTAGTAGCTTCACATGCCTCACTCTAGGTGCCTCACTTTACCTTAAGGCCCACAGGGAGTAATGAAGGATTTCAGCAGGGTGTGAACAGGTCAAGCTGAACTTCAGAAATCTCCTCTGGGGAAGCTGAGTGGACTGGAGGGGGCAGGAAGAAGCCTGGGGTCCAGAGGTGAAGCTGGTACCAAAATTGGTCTCGTCAGGTGAGGCAGGAGATCCAGCTGCCATACCCAAGTGACCTTGCCCAGCCCCCTCCTTTTGTGTGAGCTGGATGGGAAGGGCACATGCTCACTCTTGTCTGGGAAAGGGCTGTTCTAGAAGCATGGAGTGTCAAAGTAGGAGCAATACAGAATACAGTGGGAAAGGGTGGGGGGACTGCTTTGGAGAGGATGGTCAGGGGAAGCCTCCATAAGGGGATGATCTTTAAATGGAAGCCTGAGAAGAGGCCAGTCAGGCAATGAGTATTCAGAAGTGTTTCCCAGCAGAGGGGTTAGCACGAGCAAAGGTCCTGGGGCAGGAAATGGCTTTGCTGTGGAAGATCAGTGCAACCAAGAGAGGAAGAGAGGGGGATGGTCTAAGGTGAAGCTGGAGAAGCAGACAGGCTGGATCAGCAAGGCACCAAAATTTGATCCTTTATTCAAGGAGAAGTCGCCAGAGAATTTTAATCAGGGGAGTGCCATGATTCCATCTGATCTGAGTCTTCATAAGATGCTACTGGCTGGAGAGGGCCAGGGGTCAGTGAGGAGACAGGAGCCTGTGGCTGGAATCCAAGTGAGGACTGGACAGTGGCTTGGACCAAGGTGGTGGCAGTGGAAATAGCTAAAAGTGGACAGATGTGAGAAATAACTTGGAGGTTCTGACTGGGCCTACTGACCACCTCCCCTCCCCCCACATATCAGTCCACATTTCATCTCCACCTCTCAACTCTGAGGCAGTAGAGTGTGCTGGAAAGGGCCTGGGTTTCAGATTGAGACAGGCCTGGGTTTGAGTCTGGTACAATTACTCTAGATTGGAGTTGGTCCCTTTACCTTTCTTTTTTTTTTTAATACATTTTTTAATTTTTTAAAAGATATTTAGATCACACAAATGTTACACAAAAAATATAGGGATTCCCATATGCCCCGCTCCCCACATCTCCCACACCCTCCCACAAAAACATCCTTCATTAGTGTGGCACATATTCATTGCAGTTGATAAACGCATCCTGGGGCTTTGCCATTAAGCATGGCTAATAGTTCACATTGTAGTCTACACTCTCTCCCACACAGTTCTGCAAGCTATGGGAAGATATATAATGGCATATATCTGTACTGCAATACCATTCAGAATGACTCCCAAGTCCCAAAAAAACCCCTGCATTACACCTGTCTTTCCCTCCCCTTGACCTCAAAACCTCCAGTGGCCGCTGCCTCCATATCAATGCTGTAATTTCTTCCATTGCTAGAATCACAATAAGTCTATAGTAGAATACCAGTAAGTCCACTCTAGTCCATTACACCTGTTTTGCCCTCCCCCTGCCCTCAGAGTCTCCAGTGGCCACTGCCTCCACATCAGTGTTGTAATTTCTTCCATTGCTAGAATCACAACAAGTCTATAGTAGAATACCAGTAAGTCCACTCTAGTCCATAGTTCACTCCCCAATCCTGAGGGTTCTGGGATGGTGATGTCCACTCCACCTTTAATTGAGAGGGGACTTAGATCCCATACAGCCAATGGATGGGACTCTCTTGCTTGCAGTTGTAGGCTCTCTCATTTCCTTGGTATGGTGGTTGTCCATCCTCACCTCTTTGTTAGTTGTCCTGGGTGAGTCCAATGAACTGGAAGGTAGGTGTTGCAACTCTGCTGAGGCTCCAGGCCCAGCTGGCACATGGACAGCCCAAAGATTCCAGTCTCTTGGACCTACACCTATCAACTCCAGCACCAAGTATAGGTTCAAGTAGAAGGGACAGATGAGCCATGTGTAGGGAAGCCATACTGAGTCCAACTTTGTCACTCTCAGGCACACAAACTCCAAAGTAGGGCCCACTGGCAAGGCACAAAACTCCGGAGCTATCTGCCCTGACCATAGGACCTGGGTGTCTCCAGAGCCCTCAGGAGCCCCACTATTTGGGGTAGTACCCACTTTGGCAGTCTATGAGATCCTGCTGAGAAGTGCATAAGCGTTACCTCTGGGATGACCTCCCGACTCGCTTTGAAGTCTCTTAGCCATATAAACTCATTTGTCTTCACCTTTTCCCCCTTTTGTTCAAGGTCTTTTTTTAGTTGCAGCTTTACCTTTCTGAGCACCACTTTTCTTACCTATAAAATGGGCTCACCAATACCCACCTCATGGGGTGATTGTGAGGAATCAGAGGCCCCTAACTCAATGCAAAGCACTTGGGGTGACCCCTGGCACAGGTGGAGCAAGTGAGGAAACGCTTCCCCGTCCAGCTTATGGGACCCACAACCGCCTGGGTTAAGCTAAGGAGCCACCTCCCTGCTGGGAGCTTCTGTTAAAGACAAAGCAAAATAACTGGGCCTCCCTTTGTTTATAGGCATACATGTGCACTACAGATAGCATTAGTTATCAAAGTCAAGGATATTCTTTTATTTAAAAAAAAAGATTTATTTATTTATTTTACTTTTATCCATTTTAACCACCCCCCACTCCCCATTTTTGCTGTTTTGTGTCCATTCGCTGGGCAATTCTCTGTGTCTGTTTCCTGCCCTCTCTTCTCATCCTTCTCCTCCTGACTTCACCGGGATTCGATCCTGGGAAACTTCGATGTGGGAAGGAGACGTTCTGCCACCTGCACTACCTCAGTTCCTGATTTTTCGGCGCATCTTGTCTTGGCTCTCCCTTGTGTCACTCTCCTATTACGTTGTCATCTTGCTGCGTGGCTCGGTGGGGCCTGGCGGCACACCCACTCGCGGGGCCTGATGGCGCGCCTGCACGCCTTCTATATTTTTTCTTTTATTTTACCAGGAGGTCCCGGGGATTGAACCCAGGTCCCTCCATATGGGAGACAGATGCCCAACCATTTGAGCTACATCTGCCCCCCCAGAGTCAAGGATATTCTAATGAAAAAGGGTGTTGAGGTTGGAGCATGCCAGTTGGGATGGAAGGGTTTTTCTTTGGTACAGTTTTTGGGGAAAGGCTTTTGATGGGGCTCAAGCCTGGATTTTTTTTTTAAGATTTATTTTATTTATTTCTCCACCCCCACATTGTTAGCGCTCACCATCTGCTCTCTGTATCTGTTTGTTCTTTGTTCTTTGTGTCTGCTTGTCTTCTTTTTTTTTAGGAAGCACCGGGAACCGAACCTGAGACCTCCCACATGGGAGGCAGGTGCCCAATCGCTTGAGCCACATCCGCTCCCTGCTTATTGGGTCTCTCATTGTGTTTTCCTCTGTGTCTCCTCATTACCTCATCTTGTTGCATCAGCTCACTGCACCAGCCCATCGTGTCAGCTCACTGTCTTGCTAGTCTTCTTTAGGAGGCAGCCAGAACCAAACCTGGGACCTCCCATGTGGGAGACAGGTGCCCAACTGCTCGAGCCACATCCACTTCCCTCGGGCCTGGATTTAAAACGTTGGGGAGATTCTAGGACCTGACAGAGAGGCAGAGGGGGTTGGCTTCAACAGGCTTGCCTGGAGAAGACTGAAGGTATTCCCAGGAGTTAGGGCAGGGGACATCTCAACCTGCTGGAAAGATGACTTGCCAACAATGACATGCCATTTACTACTTATCAAGTGGGCAGAGACTAGAATATATTCACATACAGTAACAGCAAGGCTCTGCAAGAATCTCCCACACTGCTGTGGAAGTATTACCTGGGACATCATTCTCTAGGGCAACTGGACACCATGTAGCTAAAGTTTTAAAGCTATCTAATGATTCTACTTCAATGTGGCTATAAAGATGTCCATTGCGGTGGTTGTTATAAGAGAAGCCAATGGGCCCCAAATGTTTTAAGTTAGGAGACTGGTTAAACAAATTAGGGTGCATCTGAACAAAGGACTTGTGTGCAGCTAATAAAAATGGTGCCCTCATGTCATAGAAGACTATTGAATATTACAGAAAGAGGGCAATAATGAACACCTGTGTGCCAGGAACCGGGCCAGGTGCTGTATGTAAATAATCCATTCCATCCTCTCCACAACTCTTACGGTCATCATTTTACCTGAAGTGGAGGTCCAGAAATGGTAAGTAAGCTGCCCAAGGTAACAGCTGGGAGGTGGCAGAGCTAGGGTATGAGTCCATGCAGACTCTGGAAGACATTCAAGATACATTGTTAAGTGAAAAGACAAGCCTGGTTTTTTGTTTGTTTGTTTGTTTGTTTGTTTTTTAAGACATATTCCTAGAAAAATCATTGAAAGACACCATACCAAAATGCTGCCTGGTTATTACCAGAGGAGGGTATCATGGATAATTTTGGCTTCTCTATATTTTCTAAAATTGCTGCAATAAATAAAAGGTACCAATTTTGTAATTATGAAAAGTTTGGCTTTTTAGGAAGAAGATAGAAGGACGTCCCTGCCACCCCTCCTTGGGCTCCCAAGGGTCCACTCGACAATTCCACCCTCCACCTGGTGGTAGGTGCTAGTTGACATGGCTGATTGGCTCGTGACGCCGTGCCCTCTTTTCTGGGCACAGCCTCAAGCCCAGGGTGGACGAGTCCCCTTTGATTCATCCAGTGAGAGAAACCGAAAGTAAGCTGGACCTGTCGGCTGCTGTCTCCCAGTTACCTGGACCATGAGTGGATCTGAGGAGGCTGCTACCACTGACTTTAATGGCGGCCTCTAGGGAGGAGGTGGTGAGCGCCATGCCCAGGGCAGCCCTCGGGGCTGTGCTGGTTCTGCGCCTCCTTGAACCGTCTTGTTCCAGGCTTCCTCCTGGAACTCAGTGAGCTGCTCTAAGAGCTGAGTAATGAAGTCCTCTCTTGTACTTGTTCAGTCAGTGTCCGGTTCTGTCATCTGATACCACAGAACCTTCACCCAATAAGATTTCATTTCTTATACCTGTAGGCAAATGGTAAATGATACACAAAACCCTCCAAAGATGGTCTTGTAATACTCTGTGACCATGAGATATATGCCTTTTGAGGTCATCACTTGAAAGATTCTGTTTAAATGCATGATCAAGAGACTTTTGGGGTGAAAATAACCATTCTCGGGGTAGAAAAGAAAGAGTAAATTCCAAAGCACTGTGGTGAAATATCATTCAAAACTTCAAATAATTTACTCTATAGGTTTACTTTAATCATACAAAATGACATATTAATAAAGTCATTCACTGCAGTACCATTTGCAAGACAAAAAGTTGTAAACCACCTAAATATCCATCAATAAGAGACTGGCTAAATAAATTAAGGTGCATCCATGCAATAAAATATTATGAGGCTTCGTAAAAAGAATGAGGCACCTTTTATAAACTGATATGGAGCAATCTCTAAAAACTGTGAAGTAAAAAAAAAAAAAAGCAAAATACAGAGTTAGGGACTACAATCTACCATTTATGTAAAAAGTTGGATGGGAGCCAGGAGAACACTTTGTGTTTGCTTGTTTATGCCAAAGGTAGGCATGAGAAGATGCAGTTTGTCAATGATATCCTTTGGTACTTTGTGAAATTTTCCTAAACATTTTTTTTAACTGTTAGGATAAAACATACAGACAGAACAAGGCTTAAAATACATTCATACAGTTTTGCTGATGGTAATAAAACGATATCCAGGTCAAGAGATATAACGTTTCTGGCAAAATCTACAATTAATCAAAACCTCCACTCTCTCCTTCCTTCGTCTCTCAGCATATTCTCT
>JAQZBX010114663.1:0-10014 GCA_029593785.1 Cabassous unicinctus
TTTTTTTTTAGGTACTGAGGTTTGAACCTAGGACCTTGTACATGGGAAACAGGCGCTTAGCCACTGAGCTACTTCCACTCCCCAACAATGACTCCTGAGATCAACTCTAACCAAGACTTCTTGTGATAACTATCATATTAATAAACTTGAAATCAGAAAATGTGTTCATGATTTAAGGAGCAGTCAATCCAAACAGAGACACATCCTAATGTATGATTTTGCTCAATTTATTTTTGCTTTTTAATTATTTGATTTCTTAGATGTATTTGTAAGGTTTTATATGAATTTTTGTTTTTTGCAGGTCTGAGGTTGAAATCTGACCATATACTCTTGCCTGTCTCCTGTGATTAGTATCACATATTTCCCAGGTAAGCTTGAAGTTATCTATACTCATCTTTACTTTCCTTAAATGCATATGCAGCTAATCGTTTTGCCCTAGAGATTCTGCTGCCTTAAAGCATGTATTATCCATTTCCTCCTTTATGAAATGAAATCTAAATTATTTTCCATAGCATTAATGTCCAATGCCCTTGTTACTTCCTTCACAAATTCTCTATTTTTGCAAAATGTACCTACTTTTTCTTTCCTAATGTTCTCTCTCTACTCCACAAAATTCCTACTTTTATTCTCTTTTTTCATTCTGCCTGGAATGTTTCGTTGATCTCTATTTATAACAATCCAGTTCATAGACTACTTCTCCTTCTTAAACACCCTTAGTTAAAGATAAATTTCTCTCTTCTATACTCTTAGACATTTTCTTCACTGTTTATTTATTAATTTGGAGACACATTTAATTTCCCTCCTTCTGTGCACATTCATTATCTCATTTAATCTTTACAATGATCTAAAATTTCATTCTATTATTATCATTTTTAATATGAGGAAAACGAGGCTCAGGAAGGTTAACCTAAATTGTTAATGGTGATGCTGATAGTAATGAAAATAGCAGAAATTTAAACCTTGGTCCTCTGAACAAATATCCTGTGATTTCCTCTCCTGATTTCTATTATTGTAATTTCTAACAAAATTTAAAGGAAGCTTTTTTGAGAGATTGCTTTTCACAAAAATCCTCATCAGCTCTGCCCTGAGGAAATTTAATCATTCCATCTGCCCAGCTTAATACTATGCTCTATAGAAGATTTAAAAAGAATGCAAAGATTATGTACTCTAAGAACATAAATTTAACAGGGAATAGTTAACAAACATTAACAGAATGAAACATGGTAGCCATCAATTTATTATTTTAATCTTTTATTCAAAACTCTGCCCCTGGAAAAAAAAGACAGAAAAAATACTTTCATTAGGATTTTTATGGGATAATATGGTACATTCAATCATAATGAAAAAATTCAAACAATTTTCACAGGAAGGAAATACCAATTGAACAAAGAATACACACTTATGGAAGTATTAAAAAAACAGTTTTAGTACGAACATTGTTTGGTCATAATATTCAATTTAAAGAAGCCTTATTGTAATCACCAAAGAGGAAGAGACAAGCTGGGTGGTGGTTGGTGAAGGAAGGATATGAGTGAATCACTAATCAGAAAGTGCAATCTTCTTTATCACTTTTTACATGCTTTTAGGCACTTTGGTTAGACAGCACTCAAATTGCCCTTAATTTTAAAGTTTCGTAAGGAATATAATGAGGGGAAATAAGAGTGCTCACACCACGTGGAAATGTCACATATGTACAAGAGACTGAAGTTATAGACAATTTCTGTTCATCTGTCTTCTTGCTTAAGTATGCAGTGCACACTGCTGTGGATTCATCCAAATTTAATCCATCAGATATTCTCTCAATGAAGAAGATTGCACTAAAAAACTGTTGTGCATGTCTTTACTTGAAATTTTAATGTTGAAATGTCATGTTTTGCAGCATATTTATTTACTGTCTTTTTGCATAAGATATCATTCTGTTTTTAAAAAGTTGTTTTCCAGAAATGGTGTAGCTTTTCAAGGGTTATTATGATGAAAAATTGTTAAGCAAAGATTTATGATAAGAGCAAGTCTGAAATTAAGTATTATAGCAATTAAAAGTTTGGGAATTGGGTCAAGGAAAGAAAAGAAGGTTTATTTAAACATTTCTAGGTATGCTTGCATTTAAAATAAAATTGGCTTCACTTACTGCCTCCAGTGGAAAGGGTGTCTGAAAATTATATTATTTAAATGCCCAGGAGCATCATAATGTAGAAGTGTTCATTGTGAGGATGTCTTTGACACATTGGGTGGTTACAGCTCCACTGGTGACGTTTTCACGAGCAGTATGATGACAAAAATGCATCTTATTTTCTGGTCTGTTTTATCCTAATTTCAAAACTCCCCCAAAGGCAAAGATTTATGTGATAAATATTGTGAGGTAACTTGAAGTTTTTTAAAGAATTACCTGAATGTTTGCCAATTCAAACTAGATAAAACTAAAATAACATTTTAAATAAATGACTACCAACTAGCACAACTTCAATGAAAGGTAATTTTTTTTTTTTAAACTATGACCCACAGATAACTATTCGTGAGAAAAGTTTTACTTAAAAAGAAAAAAAAAAAAAGACTCACATTCAAAAGATGATTTGAAAAATTCTCCTTTTCCCTCTTGAAGATTAATGATGCATTTCATTATATTAAAAACTTATGGGGAAGAACTTCTGGGAAGATGACTGAGTAGGGAGCTACAGGGCTCACTACACTTCCAGAAACTCTCCAAAACAACCATATGGTATTCCAGAGACCAGGGGAGTACTGTGCAGTTTCCAAGGAAGAGCAAAGCAAAGAGGCTAAGACACCAAGAAACCATGGTAAGAGACTGTGAGTAACTGGCTCAGTCACTGCTGTGGGTGCCCATCCCCCACCCTCAAGACAAGCAGCTTCAGTCTTCCCCATGATCAGAAGGGGACATGGCCCAGTAGTGATCCAGCTTTTGGCCAGGGGTAAAAACACAAGCAACCCAATTGAAAAATGGGCAAAAGACTTGAACAGACATTTTTCTAAAGAGGAATGAAAATAGTTCAAAAGCACATGAAAAAATGCTTAACATCTCTACCTATAGCAAAATGCAGATCAAAACTACAGTGAAATATCATTTCACACCTTTTACAATGGCTTTGATGGTTAGGCCAATGTGTCAACTCGGCCAGGTAATTGTGCCCAGTTGTTTGGTCAAGCAAGCACTGGGCTAATTGTAATACAAGGACATTTATGGGCTTCAGTCATCAGTGAGTTTACTGCACAAATGGCTGATTACATCTGCATCAATCAGGGAGATTGCCACCAGCAATGAGTGACACTTTATCCAATCAGTTGAATGCCTTAAAAGGGAAAGTGATTTCAGCATTCAGAGAGAACTTCCCAGCTCATCTTTGGACAGCCAACATCTCCCGGAAACTCATCAAGGACCTTCATTGGACTTTCATCGGAGCCCCTGGTTTGCAGCCTGCCTGAGGAACCTGGACTTGTGCATCCCCATGGTCACGTGAGAGACTTTTATAAAATCTCATATTATTTACAGATATCTCCTGTTGATTCTGTTTCCCTAGAGAACCCTAATACAGCTTGGTACCGGGAGTGGTTCTTGAGGAACAGAGCCTTTAACATGAAATGTCTGAGGTGGTTCTGGGAGTTCTGCAACTGGCTCTACTGTAACTGGACTCAAGGGTAGTAATGACTTCCTTTCCAATAATGAGGCCACTAAGTCCATGGCGTGAACTGCCAATGGAGACACGCATAATATCATCACTGGATTCCCCTACTTCCACACTTATAAGAAGCAAGAATCTGGGTGAGAGTGTTTTCAGTACCTTAACAGAGTTTTGTGGAGCCAAAAGGTATAATGATGTTGGCTTGCTCCTCCTAAATACTCTGGATATAGTTACAAAAGAAAGAGATGAGCTAAAGACTTCAAATTTGCAACTTAAATGCTGCATGAATGATGTGAAAGTTTCTATGTGTGCTCTGAAAGAAAATCTTGTCTCCTGCAGCCTAGGCTTGAGATATATGAGAACCAAACTCAGACTCTCATTGTACAAGTAGCAGAGTTACAAAGAAAATTAAAATCTCAACCCTGCAGGGTTTCTGAGGTTAAAAGTGAAGGCATTGATTGGAAAGGTGTAGAACCCGAGGATTGGGATGGAGACATATAGGATGATGACAATATTGGTGGATGATGCAAGTTTGACTCAGCTGAGGCTTTACCAGATAAACCTGTGATGGCCTGCCCTGTGGAGACCACACCTTGTCAAACTTGCATCATCCAGCCTGCCCCAGGGAGTTTGGACCTCCTCCCAGCCCTGAGGCAGGCACCAGCCAAACTCTAGCATGCACTGCCCAGCCTCTGGCCTGCTCCAGGGAGTCTGGACCTCCTCCCAGCCCTGAGGAATCTGCCTTCCAACCCCTGCCTAAAGAAAGTAATCCTGTCTCACCAGAGGAAAATTCAAAGGAATGCCCTGAGATCAGTAGCTTGCAAGACATTTATAACCCTTCTCCTTACCCAACCCCACCACCTCTCTTCTCTTTGAGACCTATTACCAGACTAAAATCACAACAAGCCCCCAAAGGTGAAATACAAAATGTTACCCATGAGGAATTACGCTATACTCTGAAAGAACTGCATGAGATTTCCAACTTATATAGTATGGGAATGGATACTAAGGATATGGGACAATGGTGAAGGAATATAAAGTTGAATCAGGCTGAATTTATTGATATGGGCCCACTAAGCAGAAATTCTGGATTCAATGCTGTAGCTCAAGGAGTTCATGTGGCATTGACCAAAAGATGTCCTAGCATGTCTTGAGATGCCTATTTGCCCTGGTTTATAGTAGAAGAGGGAATTCAAAGGCTGTGAGAGATTAGAATGCTGGAATGGATTTATCATTTGAGACCTGCCCACCCACCCCAGGAATGTCCAGAGGACACACCTTTAACCAGGACTATGAGGAATAAATTTGTGAGACTAACTCTTACTTCTCTGAAGAGCTCTGTGGTTGCTCTTCTCTGTAGTCCAGATATTACTGTATGGAGGGCTGTAATGGAATTAGAATCCTTAAACATTATGGGGTGATGGAATCTTGGTCCAGTGAAAGTCAAGTATGGGCAGTTAATCGCCAAAAAATATGTGGGTGTGGCTACCGCAATGAAAGGCAGATTCAAAGCAGCACTCAAAATAGTCTGAGTTGCATAGAGTTATGGTGTTGGCTAATAGATCATGGGGTACCTAGAAGTGAAATAGATGGGTAGTCTACTAAATTTCTTCTAGATTTGTATAAGCAGAAGAGTTCTAGGTCGAGTGAACAAAACCCTAACTCAAATTACAGATGTAGAAAATCATGGCCCCTTAATCAATTCCCAGACTTGAGACAGTTTACAGTCCCAGAGCCCCTTGAATGAGGAGAAGGCCAGGTCCCCTTGGGGAAGGATCCTGTTAATATTCCTCCTACTTTTCACCAAGGTGACCTATGGCCTTTTACCAGAGTAATTGTGCATTGGGGAAAAGGAAACCTCAGACATTTCAGGGATTATTAAACACTGGCTCAGAAGTGACATTAATTCCAGAAGACCCAAAACATCACTGTGGTCCACCAGTCAGAGTAGGGGCTTATGAAGGTCATGTGATTGATGAAGTTTTAGCTCAAGTCCATCTCACAATGGGTCCCCAGACCCATTCTGTGGTTATTTCCCCAGTTCCAGAGTGGACAATTGGAATAGATACACTCAGTAACTGGCAGAATCCCCACATTGGATCCCTGAATTGTGGAGTGAGGGCTATTACGGTAGGAAAGGCCAAGTAGAAGCCAGTAGAACTGCCCCTGCCTAGAAAATAGTAAATCAAAGGCAATACCAGATTCCTAGAGGGATTGCAGAGATTAGCACCACCATCAAGGATTTGAAGGAGGCAGGGGTGGTGATTCTCACCATATCCCCATTCAATTCTGCTACTTGGCCTATGCAAAAACAGGTGGATCTTGGAGGATGACAGCAGATTATTGTAAACATAACCAGGTGGTGACTTCAATTGCAGATGTGGTATCTGCTTGAGCAAATTAACACATCCCCTGGTACCTGGTATGCAGCTGTTGATCTGGCAAACGATTTTTTCTCAATTGCCATTAGTAAGGACCACCAAGAATTGTTTGCTTTCAGCTGGCAAGGTCAGCATTATACCTTCACTGTCCTGCCTCAGGGGTATATCAACTCTCCAGCCCTATGTCATAATATTGTCTGCAGGGACCTTGATCATCTCTCCCACTGACGAGACATCACACTGGTCCATTATATTGATGATATCATGTTGATAGGACCTAGTGAGCAAGAAGTAGCAAAGACTCTAGACTTATAGGTAAGGCATTTGTGTGAGAGGATGGGAGAGAAATCCAACAAAAATACAGGGGTCTTCCACTTCAGCAAAATTTCTAGATGTCCAGTGGTGTGGGGCATGTAGAGGTATCCTTACATGCTGTAGGGATAAGCTGTTGCATTTGGCCCCTCCTATGACCAAAAAAGAGGCACAACGCTTAGTTGGTGTCTTCAAATTTTGGAGACAACACATTTCTCATTTGGGTTTGCTATTCCGGCCCATTTACTGAGTGACCAGAAAAGCTGCTAGTTTTGATTGGGGAGCAGAATAAAAGGAGGCTCTGCGACAGGTCCAGGCTGCTGAGCAAGCTGCACTACCCCTTTGACCAAATGATCCAGCAGATCCAATGGTACTGGAAGTTTCAGTGGCAAATAGAGATGCTGTCTGGAGACTTTGGCAGGCCCCTATAGGAGAATCACAACTCAGACCCTTAGGACTTTGGAGCAAAGCCCTGCCATCCTCTGCAGATAACTGTCCTTTTGAGAAACAGCTTTTTGGCCTGCTACTGGGAATTAGTAGAGACTGAGTTCTTAACCATAGGCCATCAAGTTACCATGAGACCTGAGTTGCCTGTCATGAGCTGGGTATTGTCTGACCAACCAAACCATAAAGTTGGGCATGCACAGCAGCACTCCATAATAAAGTGGAAGTGGTATATAGGGCTCGAGCAAGCCCTGAAGTCACAAGTAAGTCTCATGAGGAAGTAGCCCAAATGCCCAGGGTCACCATCCCTGCCATGTTACCTTCTCTTTTTCAGCCAACAGCTTTGGCCTTCTTGAGAGTCCCTTACAATCAAGTGACTGAGGAAGAGAAAACTCAGGCCTGGTTTACATATAGTTCTGCACGCTATGCAGGTACCACCTGAAAATGGACAGCTGCAGCACTGCAGCCCTTTTCTGAGACATACCTGAAGGATAGTGGTGAGGGCAAATCCTCCCAGTGGGCAGAACTTCAAGCAGTGCACCTGGTTGTTCATTTTGCTAGGAAAAAGAAATGACCAAAGGTGAGTCTGTACAATGATTCATGGACTGTTGCCAATGGTTTAGCTGGGTGGTCAGGGACTTGGAAGGAACATGATTGAAAATTTGGTGACAAAGAGTTCTGGGGAAGAGTATGTAAATAGAGCTTTCTGAATGGGCAAAAAACATGAAAATATTTGTGTCCCACCAGAGGGTGACTTCAGCAAAGAAATAATAATCAAGTGGATAAGATGACCCACTCTTTGGCTAACACTCAGCCTCTTTCCCTCATTGCCCAATGGGCTCATGAAAAAAGTGGCCATGGAGGTAAGAACAGAGGTTATGCATTGGCTACAGCAACTGCTGAGTGCCCAGTCTGCCAGCAGCAGAGACCCACACTTAGCCCCCGATATGGCACTGTTCCCCGAGATGATCAGCCTGCTACCTGGTGGCAGGTTGACTACATTGGACCGCTTCCACCATGGAAGGGGCAGTGATTTGTTTTAACTGGAATAGAAACATACTCCAGATATGAGTTTGCATTTCCTGCATGCAATGCTTCTTCCAAAACTACCATCGTGTACTTACGAATGTCTTATTTACTGCTATGGCATTCCACACAGCATTGCTTCTGATCAAGGAACCCATTTCACAGCAAATGATGTGTGGGAATGGGCACATGCCCGTGGAATTCACTTGTCTTACCATGTTTCCCATCACCCTGAGGCAGCTGGATTGATAGAACCATGGAATGCCCTTTTGAAGACTCAATTATGGTGGCAATACCTTGCAGGTCTAGGACAATGTTCTCCAGGAGGCTGTGTAAGCTCTAAATCAGCATCCACAATATAGTGTTGTTTCTCCCATAACCAGAATTCATGGCTCCAGGAATCAAGGGGTGGAAATGGGAGTGGCACCATCCACTATTACCCCTAGTGACCCACTAGGAAAATTTTTGCTCCCTGTCCCTGCAACTGTAAGCTCTGCTGGTCTACAGGTCTTAGTCCCAAATGGAAGCATGCTGGCGGCAGCACGGGAACACAACAATGATTCCATTGGACTGGTTTTGCCTGCAGAACCTGGACTTATGCATCCCCACGGTCATGTGAGAGACTCTTATAAAATCTCATACTATTTACAGATATCTCCTGTTGATTGTTTCCCTAGAGAACCTTGAGTAATACAAATGGCCATTATTTAAAAACAAACAGAAAACTACAAGTGCTGGATAGCATGTGGAGAAACAGGAACTCTCCTTCACTCTTTGTGGGAATGTAAAGTGGTGTAGTATCTGAAGACAGTTTGGTAGTACCTCAAAAAGCTGAATACAGCAATCATGTTACTAGGAATATATTCATAACTAAAGGCAAGGACACAAATTGACATTTGAATACCAATGCTCATTGCAGCATTATTCACAGTTGCTTAAGTATAGAAACAACTCAAGTGTCCATCAACTGATGAATGGATAAGCAAAATGTAGTATATACATACAATGGCATCTTATTCAGCTGTATGAAGATATGAAATCAGGATGCATATGACAACATGGATGAACCTTGAGGACATGTTGAGTGAAATAAGCCGGGCACAAAAGGACAAATATTGTATGGTCTCACTAATATGAACTAAATACAATGAGTAAACTCACAGAGGTACACTGTAGAGTTTAGACTACTGGGAGATAGAATGTGGGTTCTGAAGGGGGATTGATGCTTAAAGTATGTAGAAATTTTTAACAAGATTATGAAAGCGTGGAAATGAAGAAAGTTGATAACACATTATAGTGAATATAACTAACACTGCTGATTTATAACTATGATTGGGGCTGAAAGAGATAGGCTAGGGACATAAATGCCAATTATAAGGAAGCTACAGGATAATCTAGGAATTGTATAATAGTGACTTTAGTGGTGGATGAAGACTGTGGTTAATAGAAGTATAAGAATGTTTTTCTTGATACTCAGAAAAATTACAACTTTTGTAACTTGTGAACAATAGTTAACAGTAATATTGTAATATTTTTGAAGCAATAGCAATGAAGAAATTATATCAATTATTTGGGACAATAACATAGAGGTATAAGTGGATATGGGATTTTTCCTTTTGGAGGAAAGTGACTGAGCTGATGACAGCACAAGTCTGTGAAAATGAGAGCCACTGAGTGTACAGTTTGAATGGATTGTACAAGGCATGGGACTGTTTAACACTTAATCCTGTGGTGGAAGATGGACTGTGGTTAACAGAACAAATACAGAACATTCTCTCGTAAACTATATAACAAATACATAATACTAATTTAGTGTGTTAATAATTGGGTGGGTTGGGGGTAAATACACCAAATATAAGATATGGGCTATAGTTAGTAATATTTTGATAATGCTTTTTCATAGTTTGTGATAAATGTTTCACAAAAATACAAGGTGTTGGTAGTGGGGTGATATATGTGAGCCCTGTATGATAATATGCATGTTTGTTTTGTAAGTTCACAACTTTTACTATACCATTATTGAAGCGAGACGGATCTGGTGAGGGGCGATTGGGGGGGGTTTGGATCGGGGGCCTCTGCGGGGCCCCCAGTGGGGGGCGACGGGTGTGGAGGACGGACGCAGCGCAAGAGAGGCAACCGCGGAGACAAGGCTGAAAGCTCAGGTCCGTTTTATTCAGGAAATGTAACACTATTTAAAGGGTAAGGGGGGAGGTGGC
>JAQZBX010114664.1:0-10000 GCA_029593785.1 Cabassous unicinctus
GTATGAAGCCAACATCACACTAATACCAAAGTCAGATAAAGACACTACAAGAAAAGAAAACTACAAACCAATCTCTCTAGTGAGCATAGATGCAAAAATTCTCACCAAAATACTTACAAATTGAATCCAACAGCATATCAAAAGACTTATAAATCACGACCAAGTGAGATTTATTCCTGGTAAGCAGGGCTGGTTCAACATAAGAAAATCAATCAATGTAATACACCACATTAACAAATTGAAGGGAAAAAAATTACATGATCATCTCAATCGATGCAGAAAAAGCATTTGACAAAATCCAGCATCCTTTCTTGATAAAAACACTTCAAAAGATAGGAATAGAAGGAAAATTCCTCAATATGATAAAAGACATCTGTGAAAAATCCACAACAATCATAGTCAAAGGGGAAAGCCTGAAAGTTTTCCCTCTAAGATCAGAAACAAGACAAGGATGCCCATTGTCACCATTATTATTCAACATTGTACTAGAAGTTTACCTAGAGAATTTAGAAAAAATAAATCGAAGGCATCCAAATGGAAAAAAAGGAAGTAAAACTCACTATTTGCAGAAGACATGATCCTATATTTAGAAAATTCTGAAACGTCTATGACAAAGCTACTTGAGCTAATAATTGAGTTCAGCAAAGTAACAGGATACAAGATAAACACAACAAAATCAGAAATGTTTTTGTAAGATGCAATGCCTAATAAATAACGTTGTTTTTTATTAACTAATTTTTCTTCACCAAATATTTATTAAGCACCTAATTCATAGAAAACACCACTAGAGAATGATTTTTAAAAAATGATGCAGATCTTTCTCTGAAGAAGCTTATGCTCACGGTATATCGGAATGAATACACCAGGAGGAAGAGGATAAACAACCCTATTGAATCCAACACTCCTAACTTAGAGATCAGGAAAACTGATGCCCAGAAAGTTATGGTTTGCCTAAATTATTAAAAAATGAGTGTCAGGATTTTGAATTCCCATGATCCAGTACAAGATATAAGGCATATATTGAAAAACAAAACAAAACTATAATACAGAGGGCATGTATTATATATCATCAGAAAATACTGATAAAATGAAACACGTGTATAACAATTATTTCATGAAAATAATTCAAAGGCCACTTCTATATTATTTTGAAATTACCACTTCTGTATCCAAAGTGATTTCCTGGAGGTTTATAGAGTGCAAGATGTTCACCAGGACTTGAATATATCTTCAGGTAGTCTAGTTGTTTAAAAAAATAAATCAGCTTAGACTATCATTTTATCTTCACAATCTAAAATCCTGTTTATTTTCATTGCTTCTATAGCTTTCTGCCTATACATAGCTCCTGTCAAAATATTTCACATATAATACAAAATCTTGGCTAAATATCTCATACCTGTCTTCAATTTTTCAGTTCCAAATAGGCACCAGTAACACTTATCAAATATTGAGTAAACAATATGCTAGAAAAATCACAACACCTTTAGTAATCATCTGTTTCAAATAACATGCTCTCAAAACAGCATTCTGTAGAATGCTTGTAATTTTACAACTAGTGTGCTTGGCAGTAACATTTAAAGCAGCATTTGGTAATGAAGTCATTTCTTGCAATAGGTGTTATTTTTGTTAAAGACAATATATTTCTTACCTTCACATTGGTATTTGAAGAAATTCTTAGAAACTCTATTTTAGGATGGAAAATATTCAAGACTGTCTATGGTAGGTATCTTCTGACATTGCTATGAATAATTCCTACCTCCTAATATTCACACTTTGTGAATGTGGGGTTGCTTCTAATAATTAGAATATGGCAAATGTGACATGGTGTCACTTGTGTGATTAGGTTACAAAGACTGTGACTTCTGCTTCCAGCACTCTCTTGTTGACACTATCCTGCCCACTTACTTGCTTGCTTTGATTAAACAAGTTGTCAGGTTGTAAATTGTTCCCTGGAGAGGCCCATGTGTCAAAGAATTTAGGGAGGCCTCTGGTCACCAATTCATGAGAAACTGAAACCTCATTCTAAAATTCTGAGAGGAGCTGAATCCTGCCATCAATCATGTAGTGAGCTAAAGAAGTGGATCCAATACAGCTGAGCTGTGCAGAGATACCTGACTTACAAAAACCTGAGGTAATAAATGGTGTGCTTTAAACTCTGAAGTTTTGGGGTCATTTGTTTCACAGTAATAACTAACTAACACATTGTCCTAATAAAAATAAAAAATACAAAAACTTACGCAACCACCAGTGTTCATTATGAGAACAATAATAAAACTTTTCCCCAATCTTTTTGACCACTGAGTAAATTGCTTTGCTCTTTTATCACCATTTCAAGAATCAGTAAAGGAACTAAGATGTAAAAAACTGAGCTGAGGAATAACTTCTTTCCAAGGGATATTTCTATTTCAAAAGAAGAAGCTAGTGGGAATGTTTTAGGTTTAACAAAGGTCACTGAAATTAAAGAACTTTTGGAGCCACCCAACCTTCCTTCCAAGAATCAGCCTGAGAGACTTTATAGTGAATAATAAATTCACTTTTAAATTGTACTAGGGAGTAAAATGATTGTTGGAAGATGACACAAAGGCTCTCTTCACGATGACAATGGCCATCTGCAAGTTATTTCAAGGTTCTGAATTCTCATCTTGGTGGAAAATTAATTATAAGAATATCTCAGCTTTTAATGGATTTTAAATGATCTAAAAACCCTCTCTGTATTTTTAATGTATAATTCTTTTATATTAACAGCAGAACAAATATGAGGAATAAACTTTATGAAGCATACAGCACATAAATAATTCTTGATGCATTTGAAGTTCTTATGCTTACGTTTTTTAATGTATGCTCAGAATAAGATGAATTTTCTCATAAGAAGCATTTGCAATCTCACTGAAACACTTAATAGAAATTTGTGTTATTTCTTTAGAATGAATGCTGCCTAATTTTCTGTTCCTTGCTTGTTGTACAAAATTTTGTACAAAATTTATTTAAAGCCATTTTCATAAATAAATAAAATGGCTTTTATTTAAATAAATAAAATGGCTTTTCATAAATAAAATGCAAATGTTTTCAAGCATAAGAACATGTTTTGTTTACTAATATAAATGACAAAATTTTCCCAATCATTGGTAGTATTATACACAAAAGTCCCAAATAAGGTTCAAAGTCCAAGGGAGCATTGTGGAGTGCTTATAATTAATTAATCATTTGATTAAAACTTGTTTATGTTACATGTTGCAGAAGTACAACATTATATGAACCATTACAGATTTCACCAAAAGCAAATCAAAGTGTCATTATTAGAAATGATAGTTGTATGCAGTTTGTCCTTGGGCTGTCTCTGTTTCCTTACTTATTAAAGGAGGGATAATATAACAGTACCCATAATATAATAAACAATATAGCATAATATAATAAAATATATATTTTATATTATATACCTAATAATATAATAAAATATAATATAATAAACATAATATGATAGTCCATGTTTTAGAGATTTTATGAGGACTAAATGAGCTTTTTTTATTATATGTAGAGTGCTAATATGTTAAGTGTTAATATATCATTATTTTTACTATTTTTAGGGCTGTATTTCGGGTAAGAAATTAAAATTGTGGTTTAAATAATGTATTCAAGTATATTGACTGTGATAATGAAATAACAGCAAAATAGTACATGCTAACCCATGTATGAGTTGTCATATAGCTAATTTAGAGTAAGATAGATGTATTCTTTCATTCAATAAACATATAGAGAATGGCTACTATATTTTAACACTAACTTTGATAGAGTAGTGTACAAAACAACACCAAATACCCTCATGGAGATTATATTCCAGTGGGAGGAGAAAGAACATAAACAAATAATTATTTAGACCTCATAGCACATGATGAAACAGGCTAAATGATAGGAAGCAAGATAATAGAGAAGGACCACTGGTAGCAGAGTGGGAGGGAATGCTGCCATTTTAAATAGGGTGATCCGAAAAAGCCTCTTGAGAAAGAAAATTTTGATCAAAGACTTAAAAGCGGTCAGAAACCAGCCATGAGGATAAAGGGGCAGAGTCTTGCAGACCTAGGGAAATGCTAATGCAAAGGACTTAAGGTAGGAGGCACCTGGTGTGTTGCAGAAAGTTTTAATAAAATACCTTATGTAAATATCTAATGTAAGATGATGAGGAAATTTCTAATATGAAGAGGCAATTTTAGACATTGTTTTCATCTTGAATAACAAGCTCTTCTGAAATTAATAACATTACATTTATGTAAAAAGTTGACTGAATTCAACAAGTTAGAAAAAATAAAAATGTTTATATAGCATTTTAAATTATATGATGCATCTCATGTTTATTTCATTTAAAGATCTCAGAAAGCTTGTGAAACAATATTCCTTTTATAGAAGTGAATATAGCGGTTTAAATAGTTTAACTTGGTCAATGTTACCTAGAATTTTAGTGGAAAAATTATAATTATAACCCACATTAGAAACTAAAAGTCCATGATATAATATTCTCATGTATGGCAATTAACTCTAATTTATCAGAGGAGCTAAAAAAATTAGCTAAGTGATATTTCATTGCTTTTAATTTCTTTTTAATATTGACCTTATGAAGCATGTTAATGTTTAACTTAGGATTCAAAAATTTGGAACTTTATGTCATTTCATAACACAAATTCATATTAAGCGTGTGGTGTCTTGGAATATTGTACCCCAGGAATAAACATGTTCTTAATCTCATTATATTCCTGTGGTGTAAACCTATTATAAAAAGGATCTTTTGGTGAGGTTACTTCATTTAAGGTGTGGCCCAACTGAATCAGGATGGGTCTTAATCTTATTACTGAAGGTTTTATAGAGAAGATCACAGAGAGAGTAGCTATGGGAGATGTAATGATTAGGCTAATGTGTCAACTCGGCCAGGTAATTGTGCCCAGGTGCTTGGTCAAGCAAGCACTGGGCTAATTGTAATACAAGAGCATTTATGGGCTTCAGTCACCAGTGAGTTTACTGCATGGATGGCTGATTACATCTGCATCAATCAGGGAGATTGTATCAGCAATGGATGATGCTTTTATCAAATCAGTTGAATGCTTAAAAGGGGAAATGATTTCAACATTCAGAGAGAATTTCCCAGCTCATTTTTGAACAGCCAACTTCTCCCAGAAACTCATCAAGGACCTTTCATTGGACCTTCATTGGAGCCCCTGTTTTGCAGCCTGCCTGTGAAACCTGGACTTGTGCATCCCCAGGGTCGTGTGAGAGACTCTTATAAAATCTCATATTATTGACAGATATTTCCTGTTGATTCTGTTTCCCAAGAGAACCCTGACTAATATAGGAGAGCAGACCAAAAGTGAATGTCAACAGAACCTGGAAGAGAAAGGAGAAGACACCAACATGTGCATTGACATGTGACAAAAAGCAAAGGAACCCTAAAGATCTCTGGTCAAACAATACCAACCTCTCGAAGAAGTAAGCCTTCTAGCTTCTGCAATAATGAGCCAATAAATTCTTGTTGTTAAGCCAACTCATTGTATGGTATTTGTTTAAGTAGCTAGGAAACTAAAACAAAAGAAACTGTGTATATTGGCAAAAATAGCATTATAGGTCTTAATGTTTATTTTTTTAATAGCTATTTCATTTTCTGTCTTCTATCATTCCATGGTAGAATGGTCATTACACTAAAAGAAGAAGGAGCAATACATTACCACAGTGAATAATTGAGTAATTCCACACACACACACACAAATATGCACATCTTAATTGTTTGTTTTTGTTCATCTGACTGTACTAGGTGTGTTTCGTCCTCCAATTACTATGTTTTTAACATGAGCACAATTTTCTTATAAAGGTGGAAGTGAGCAGTTGGGCAGTGAACGGATATGACAGAGGTGTAGGAATACTATTGGGTTGGGCTGTGCAAGTTTGACAGGGGGTAGGGTGGGAAGGATGGATTAGACGGTCCATTGAACTGGGAGGAGGGTTGGGTTAGGGAGCAGGGGAACACTGGGGATTGGTGGGTACGTGGTTGAAACTACAATGTTGAGAAAACCCTTTTGGCAATATGACAAGGAAGGGTTGCTGGTTTAGGGTGTTGGATGAGGGGACATTTTTGGACAGAGCACACCTTGGGCAGCCTTCGAGAGAATGTGCGAGTAATCATTTTGTCATAGTGTGCTGTTATCAGTGAGGGGAGACCCACATAATAAGTGGGAAAGAGTTGGACTCCCATGCTGGGGAAGACAAATATGTTCTCAAACAGAGGGGAGAGTGTCTCTCAAAAAAATGGGTGGTTCCTAATAGGGGAGGACAGACTAGTGTGTCAAGCCCTCAGTGTTGTAGTAAATATCTAGGAACTCTGTCCTTCAAGAGAAGTTGCCATTGGCCCCAAGGGGAGGGGCAAGGAGGAATAGAATAGATGGAAGAGGGTGTATTTAGGGGGCAATGGAATTGTTCGGCATCATTTTGCAATGATGGATACAGGCCATGTAAAATTTCATAAAAAATTTATAAAAGTGTATGGTCTAAAATGTAAACCATATTATAATCCAGTGACCATGGTTAGCAGCTATTTTTCAATATTTATACATCAGTAGTAACAATCATACAATCTACATGTAAAAAGGTTATTAATAAGGATGGGGAAAAGGGGAGTATGTTGGGTATATGGGAGTCCCCTATATTCTGTATGTAACATTACTGTGACGTAAAACTTCTTTGAAGACAAAAATAAAGTAAGACACTGGGGAAGAAATGGAAAAAAATGCCACTGTACATACAGGACAACAGATATTACAGTGATGAAAGGCAAAACATCAAAAATATATTTTTTTAAATATTTTTCATTTTTAATACCCCATTTTATTACTTTTAGTTTTTCTAAATTATTTTGTATTTTATTTCTTATGTTTAAACCTATCATTATTATTTCATTTTCCTATTAATCAAATTTGGCAATATTCTTGGCTTCATTTTTGAAGAAGTTTTTGATCACAGAAGGGTTAAAACTATGGCAGAAGAGGATCAATGGTGTGGGGTGTCAGTGATGGGGGATATAAGGGAGGAAGTTCACCTGGGCATACACATAAGGTATATAAGTATGTTCAAATATTCATGGGGCATAGTCACAGTGGGCAGAGATTCACACAACAGCCAAAGGATTATTGAATTCACATCCTGGGGAGCTCTGCCACATTCTCTAATGGAACAGCAACAATCTCCCAAGTACAGGTGCAATGACTAGTGAAGAAGGATGGTCTATTGATAGGCCCTTGATATTGATGACTATGTTTATGAGCCTCTTGCTTTTGAATTTGCATCTTGGCCTAGTGTTGTAGGGTGCTTAAGAGTTACCTCCTGACAGCCTCCATATTGCTCAAATGTGGCCTCTTTCTAACCCAAACTCAGCATATAGATGCATTACCTTCCCTCCAGTGAGGGACATGACTCCCAGGGATGAGCTTCCCTGGCACTGAGGGATTATTACCAAGCACCGGCTGGTGATACAACTGAAAAAAGATCTTGAATAAAAGGGGGAAAAGGTAAAGACAAATGAGTTCATATGGCTAAGAGATATCAAAGTGAGTTGGGAAGTCATCAGAGAGGTAATGCTTATGTGCATCTCAGCAGAATCTCATAAATGGTCAAAGTAGACACTACCCCAAACAGTGTGGCTCCCGAGGGTTCTAGAAACACACAGGTCCTACGGCCATGGCAGATAGCGTTTGGTTGCCTAGCCAGTGGGCCCTACTTTGGAGATTATGCTCCTGAGAGTGACAGAATTAGACTCAGATGTGACTTTTCTACACATGCTTCTTCTGTCCCTTTTATTTGAACCTATAGTTGGTGCTGGAGTTCATAGGCATATGTCCAATAGACTTGCATCTCTGGGCAGTCCATGTGCCAGCTGGGCCCTGAGCCTCAGTGGAGTTGCAACACCTACTTTCTAGTTCATTGGACTCACCCAGGACAACTAACAAGGAGATAAGGAAGGACAACCACCACACCAAGGAACCAAGAGTGTCTACAAATGCAAGCAACAGAGTCCCATCCATCAGCCATATGGGATCGAAGTCCCTTCTCAATTATAGGTGGAGTGAGCATCATCATCACAGAATCCTCAGGATTGGGAAATAAAATATGAACTAGAGTAGACTTACTGGTATTCTACTATAGACTTATTGTGATTCTAGCAATGGAAGAAATTATATCATTGATGTGGAGACAGTGGCCACTGAAAGTTCTGAAGTCAGGGAGAGGGAAAAAGAGGTGTAATATGGGGGCATTTTCAGGACTTGAAATTGACCTGGATGACATTGCGGTAACAGATACAGGTCATTATATATCCTGCCATAGCCTACAGAATTGAGTGGGAGAGAGTATAAACTACAATGTAAACTATAGTTCATGCTTAGTGGCAATGCTCTAAAATGTGTTCATCAATTGCAATGAATGTACCACACTAATGAAAGAAGTTGTTAATGTGGGGAAAAATGGGAGGTCCAGGGAGTGAGGCATATGAAAATCTCATATTTTTTATGTAACATTTTATGTAATCTAAGTATATTTTAAAAATAAATTAAAAATATATTTAAAAAATCAGTTTATACAACAGGCTTACAAAATGATTTAAATTCTTTTGTTCACATAAAAATTCTTATTGTAGCATATGTGTAAAAATTTGCAAAATCTAAATAAGGTCTGTAGTTAAGTTAATAGTGTTTAACCAATATCAATTTCCTTATTTTAATAATGTATTATGGTTATGTAAAATGTTATCATTGTGGGAAATGGGCTGAAAAAGGTACATGAGAACTCTGTGTTGTTTTTGTAACTGCTTGAGACTCTACACTTGTTTCAAAAGAAAAAGTTAAAAAACAAAGAAAAGATAGAACTAGGAATTTAAGCACATATGGAATCATGTAGCCAAGTAGATTTTATTGTTTTAATAGGTTAAATTTAGTATTTGGAAATACAGTGCTGAAAACTGCAATTTTTGAAATCCCAAGTTACATAGCAAAAGGTAGTTACTCTTACAATTACATAAATGATATAGCGTATTAAGTCATTGTGATGCTGTCTACAAGAATATCTTAAATTTAATAGTAATACTCAATCAGCCATTAGGCATAGATCTTACTTTCAATAGCAGATATTCTATTTACTTATATTATTATCACTTATATTCAATCATAATTATTTTCCCCACCAGAAAAAATGATGGAATAGCATTATTATGTTGGCACATTCTTTATTTTAATACAAATATCCATATTGGAAAAAATAAAATCTGTGATTAATTTTTCAAAAAGCACATTGCTGTAAGTGGACTATGTAAATTTTATGATTGCTTCAATAATTGTGTTGTAATATACAAAGTTAAATGCAGTACAAAGTAAATAAATTTTAGGTGTTAAACATTGAAAAGAACATAAGTTATAATCACTAATATCTGTTTTTACAACTTCTTATCAAAAGAAAAATTATTTTAAATTTTGACCTATATGGTATTCCACTCCACTTTTGGGGCAGCCTTTAAAAGTATTCATAATCTCTTTTAATAAAAATGTTTGCTTATTATCAACTCAGATATATTGTCATAATATTTCTATATATATTTACACACTGCATAAAAAATTGAGGATGTACATCTGCTGATTAAAAATCAGATAAAATCCTTGTCATGAATGAACTCTATTATTAAATAATCCCTTACAAAGATAGCCTTTCTACTTTCAGTTGAATTTCTTTTCTAGGAACAGATGCCTTCATTTATAAATAACCATATACATTATTTAGCATAGGTTTAATCACCATTATAATAGATGTCTATAACATTTTGCTAATCTGGGTCTCTGTTGTGCTCAGTATCGATTTATGGCTTTTCAAATTGGGAAAAGTCCCATTCACTTTCTCAGAACAAATATAGCCCTATCTTAGTGAGCATGGTTCATGGGAAAGCAGGTCGGCCAGCTCTGGCCAGTAAGATTCCATTTCTTTT
>JAQZBX010114681.1:0-10004 GCA_029593785.1 Cabassous unicinctus
CTCTGGGCATGATTAAATTATGATTAGGGCTTTGATTGGGCCACATCAGTAGGACATTGAGTCCCCACCCCCTTGGTGGGGACTCACCAAAGGGGCGGGGACTCAAAGAGAAAACTACACAGCAGAGAAGGGAGGTAGAGTTTTAATGTTGGAACCACAGGAAGTAAACAGACAGGAGAAGGACACAGAGGAAAAGAGAGGTCTCCATTAGACATGGTGGAGGCCCTGGGAAGAGAGATGAGCCATTTGCCTGATAGTTAACAACTGACCTTATAGAGAGACCAGAGCAGCTGAGTCCAGAGAGAAACAAGCCCTGTGAGAGAGACAAGATTTCTCTCAGCCTACAGCTGATGTTGGAAGAAGCTGGGACCACGTAGCCTTAAGAAGAAGAGGAAGACTGAACCCTTGAAGATGTCAGCAGCCATCTTGCTCCAACACGTGGCAACAGACTTTGGTGAGGGAAGTAACTTATGCTTTATGGCCTGGTAACTGTAAGCTTCTATCCTAAATAATACCCTTTATAAAAGCCAACAGATTTCTAGTATTTTGCATCAGCATCCCTTTGGCTGACTAATACAGTAGGTGAAACTTAAATCTTCGGTTTGTTCTTATGCCTTTGCTGCTTGACTCCTGAATCTCAGCAGAGATGTGGCCAACACCTACTCTCCAGTTCATTGGACTCACCCAGGACAACTAACACAATGATGATGATGGACAACCCCCATCCCAAAATACAAAGAGCATCTACAACTGCAAGCAAAACAGTTCCTTCCATCTAACCCATAAGATCTAAGCCCCCTCCAAATGTGAAATCCCACATGCCCAAATCCTCAAAATTGAGGAATGAACAAACATAAGGGGGGAATGCAACCATGGACCAAAGTAGACCTACTATTATTGTAGTAATGGAAGAACTTGTAGCATTGATATAAAGATAGTGGTTACCAGAGGTTCTGAAGGGAGGGGGAGGGAAGAATAGTTGAAACATAGGGCACTTTTAGGGCATTGGAATTGTTCTGCATGATACTGCAATGATGGATATAGGCCATTATATATTTTGTCAAAACATATAAAATTGAACAGTGCAAAGTGTAAACCATAATGTAAACTATAGACTTGGTTAGTAGCAATGCTTCAATGTTCGTGCATCAATTGTAACAAATGTACCACACTAAATAAAGATGTTATTAATAGGGGCAAATGTAAGAGGGGAGAGGTAGGGTATATGGGAATCCCCTATACTTTTGATGTAACTTTTCTGTACTCTAAAACTTCTTTAAAAATAAAGTTTATTATATGAAAAACTGCAGGTAAAAACTGCATTTTAGTTGAGTTTTTTTTCAACAATTAAATTAAATTAAATATATGAGGTCAGCAGGCTGTGGGCAAGATGCCTGTTAGAAGATGAAGGAGATCCAGTCCATACCCTCAGGAAGCTCACAGCCCCTTAGAGCAAATGATTTATTTACAACAAATATGATACAGGCAATAATACAAGTATATGAAAAGCATGGAGATGGCACTGATAAGAGAGATGAACAGAGTGAGTTGAGAGAGGGATGAATTGGGTGGGACAGGCAAGAAAGGAATGCAATGATGGTTGTGATTGAGCTGGGTCTGTAATTCAAAATTAAAATAGCTAAACAGACAGAGTTGAATAATAGAGGGCTCTAAGTAGAGGGATCTGAATGAACAAAGCCCAGGAGAAATAGTGAGGCAAGCAGTAACACAACTCTAAGTTGGAAGGGCCAAACCAATGAAAAGTCAAAGAAACCAATGAAAAGTTTTGAGCAGGGAAATAGTTAGAATAATGTCTTTGGTTTGTTTGTTGTTGTTGTTGTTGTTGTTTGCAAAGGTACTGTTGTCTGGGGCTTGGTACTCAGTGGGTTAGCAGGAAACAGTTATGAGGATGAGGTCATAGGATCAAGTCCATTCAGGCCAATAGCAAGTCGGTCACCATTGTCCATATTCCTGACTATCCCCAGCCATTCCTATAAGGGCAATCCCTATGGCAGATGCTTTATTTTTGGTGAGCATGTTAGGAGAAGCATGTGGATATCTGAAGGGCCATGTATATGTAGGGGATATCACAATGGCCCAGGGACCTTGGAACCAGCTTTGTATCAACCAAGGCCAGATTTTGCATGCTGAGGTTGGCAATGCTAGAGCTGAGAAAGGAGAGGTATTATCATCTCAGCTTTCTGGCCTGGACTCTGCTGCTTTATGGACATTCTTCCTAGTTGCATTCAAGCATAATGGAATGGAGTAAAGAGACTTTTAGAGCCAAGAATGCCAATACCTCAGTGTCAGAACTCTGCTTCTGACCTGAGGGAAGCAGCACTAATTAATCACAGGACTCTTTTCCCTTCAATCTCAGGATCCTTTTGATCTCTCCAGGCTGCCACCAACAAACTATTAGCATTGGCACAGGAAATGAAGCCTAGCTGCCACCTCTGTTTTAGAGTAGTCCATCCAAAATGATTCACTAACAATGGCTTTTTGTGGCCATAATCCCAATTCCATGCCCTTTGAGGTAGTGTCATCCATATTTGACAATAGGCTTTGAGGAGGTGAGTCTGAAAGCCAGCTCTGTCAGGCAAGGCAAAAGTCAGAAAGAGAGGGTAAGAATAAGTAAAAAAATGGGTGTCCAGAAGTCAGAGCTCAGAGCCAAAATTGCGAGCTAACCCTTCTGCTTGGAACACTTCTCCACCCCTTCTTCCTTTGTCAAATCCGTATTTATTCCGCAGGCCCCAGCTTAGAAATTGCTTTTCCTGCTCTGACACCCAAGTCTGAATTTAGCCACACCTTCCTTTGCACTGACCGCATCATAGACTTGCTATTTCATGATACCCTTCCAGGGATGCACTGTACTAGTCCAGCTCAACCTTAAGACTACAGCAGATATCCCATTCATATTTGCAGAACTGAATTGACAACAGAAGCCAGAGGACAATAGAATCTGTCTACCCAACCAGAGTTAGTTAAGTCAAGGCTATATATCCATGTAACCAGGCAACAAGGAGCCAGAAACAAAGAGACCTTTAAACCATGACTTAGACAGAAATCCTTCCTATTTTTCTCCTATAGCAGGGTCCAATTCTTTTTTCAGGATATAGCCAGCCCAGCGTCTGGGATTAAAGCCACAATCCACTATCCCCGGAAACTCCTGATAATTGCTGATTCAATACAATCAGTAAAGTAAAATGCTATTAGAACCCAGCTTGTTATTACATAAATCTGTGTGTACTCTGTACCAATTGTAACCTGAATCTTACAGAAAAAATGCAGTTTAGAAGAAAAAAACACAATTGCTAGAGTCAGAAAAATCTGAGTTATTTTATTTTATTTTTATTTGAAGGGGGGGGTGTTTATTTCAGTTGTGTGTAACCTTGGTCAAGTTACCTATCCTCTTCGAGTCTCTGATTTATTCATTTGTTAAATACGTTGCAAGCTTGTTTTGGGGATAAGATGTGCCATTTGTAAAATCCTGGCAATATATATGACCTAAAAGGGTACTTTTAAAAGAAATAAAATTATTGGTACTTGTTTTAAAATGTATTAAACAGAAAACAACTTATGTATATATTATCTCTTTCAATCCTTACAACAGCTCTATAAAGTAGACTCTTTTATTGTCCCCAATTGGCAGATGATAAAATCAAGGCTCAAATAAGTTATATGAATTTCCCAAGGACATACAGATAGTAATGGGAAGAGCCAGGATTCAAATCCATGTTGGTCTTACTCCGTAGCCCCTGTAGTCCACTCTGCCCACCACTATGGAATACAACTGCAAATATAACTCTGAATCACTACCTATGGCAGCTATAGCCTTACAAAATGTTATTTCTTAAATACTGTAATAAGACTTGAAAGTTGAAATTACTCCATGATCCTTGGGCTACAGAATGAATGTTATGTTAGCAATAGCAGGTATGAAAGCAAAATTAATCTCATTGTACATCTCCACCAGAGCTCTTTGATGACCAGGTGCATTGTCAACGAGCAATCATATTTTAAAAGGAATTTTTTTTTCCTGAGCAGTGGTTCTCAACAATGGGCTTAAAACATTCAATAAGCCATGTTGTAAATTGATGTTCTGTCATCCAGGCTTTGTTTTCCATTTATAGAGGACAGGAAGAGTAAATTTAGCAAATTCTTAAGGGTCTTGGGATTTTCAATGATAAATGAGCACGGACTTTTTCTTAAAGTCACCAGGTGCGTTAGCCCCTAAGGAGAGAGTCAGCCAGTCCTTTGAAGCTGTGAAGCCAGGAATTGACTTCTCTCTAGCTATGAGTGTCTTAGATGGTCTCTTCTTCCAATAGAAGGCTACAATGAAAATCTGTTGTTTGTTGTACTCACCTTTATCAATTACCTTACCTAGACCTGTATAATTTACTGCAGCTTCTGCATTAGCACTTGCTGCGTCAACTTGCACTTTTAGGAAAGATTGCTTCTTTCCTTAAACTTCATGGACCAACCTCTGTTAGATTTCAACTTTTCTTCCACACTCCTCTCACCTCTCTCAGACTTCATAGAATTGACGTGAGTTAGGGCCTTGCTCTGGGTTAGGATTTGGCTTAAGGGACTGTTATGCCTGGTTGGATCTTCTATCCAGATGACGGGAACTTTCTCCCTATCAGCAATATCCCTTTCATATCACCCATGTGTTCATGGAAGCAGCATTTTCAATTTCCTTCAAGAACTTTTCCTTTGCCTTCACAACTTGCTAAGTGGCACAAGAGACCTGCTTTGAGCCTTTCTCAGCTTTTGATATGCCTTCCATATTGAGCTGAATCATTTCTTGTTTTTTATTTAAAGTGAGAGATGTGTGACTCTTCCTTTCACTTGAACACTTAGAGGCGACTGTTGTGTTTTTAACTGGCCTAATTTCAATGTTGTTGTTTCTCAGTAAATAGAAAGCCTGAAGAGAGGAAGAGAGACCAGTGAATGGCTGGTGAGTGGGGCACAATATTTACTGATTAAAGTTTACTACCTTATATGGGTGCAGTTCATGGCACCCCAAAAAATTACAATAGTAACATCAAAAATCACTGGTCATGGATCACTGGAATAGATATAAAAATCATGCAAAATTTGAAATATTGCGAGAATTACCCAAATATGACACAGAGACACCATGTGAACACATGCTATTGGAAAAATGCCCCCAACCAACTTGCTCAATGCAGGGTTGCCAGAAAATTCCAATTTGTAAAGAATGCAATATCTGTGAAGTGCAATAAAATGAAGTATGCCTGTATATTCCCCATCTTCCCTTGAGATAGTAGGCAAAAGTTGTAGAAAGGGGATTCTCAGAGAGTTTTTGAAGGGGGCTCACTCAGTGAGGAATCACACCTTTGCTTCTGCCCCTTATACCTTTCTGCTGCCTGGAACATGATAATGATGCCTGGAGCTACAGTGGCCATTTCACAACCATGAAGCAACCTTGAGGATAGAAATCACACTAAGGATGGAAGAGCTGAAAGAAAGAACAGGCCTGGGTCATTGATAAATATGGTGCTATTGTACCGGCTCTGGGCTGCCAACTACTGGATATCATTTATGTGAAAGGAAAAATAAATAGCTTCCTGTCTTATTTAAGCCACTGTTATTTGAGTTTCTTTCCTATATGGCTAAACCTAATCCTCACTAATACAGGCTTCCATTATATTTTTCATTTTTATATCTCTTGGATTCAGAGATAAAGTAGTAGGAGACTCCTATCATATTTTAAAAGTTATAAAGCATAACTGAATCAGGCAAGGTGCCCTAAAGAATAGCAGGGAATATCAAAATGACAGCAGAATCCGTTCCTGCTTCTGGCTCAGAAAAACCACCAAAAGAATGAAAGGAAAAGCAAATATTCTTCATTCTACTTTGGAGTGATTAAAGCAATCCAAGGGGAAGACTTCCAAGCTTTGGAATGAAACCCCAGGTTTATCTTCTCACAGAACCTCCTATTTGGCTGGTCTAATCTTACTGGATTCCACAAGAGGGCACAGAACAAAAACAAAAGGTGTTGGTGATCAAAACAAATTTCCCAAGTGTCTATTGATCTTCTGGCAAGAACCTGATTCAGGAAGGTCCTCAGTTAACAAGACAAAAGGAACAGTAAGAGCAGCAGCCCACATCAGTGGTCACCCCACAGCATTAGTCACCCCACAGCAATGGTGACCCTACAGAAGTGGTCGTCCCACAACAGTGGTCACCACTCATTGATCCAGGCCACTTTCTAAGTCTTCTATATCTACTTAACTCACTGAGTTCTCAAAGCAACCCTATGCCGATAAATCCCATTTGCAAATGAGGAAACTAACATATAGATAAATTCCAAATTAGATATTCACAGAAAAGAATAATTTCAAAGAAATAATGATATAGCAATTAATCTGAAACCCATCTAATATTTAGAACTGTGGAAACAGAATATATGTGTCCTCTTTCCAGAAACAGAAAAATGAAAGAAAACATGAAATCAGACATATGCATCTTTCTTTCATAAGGGTATTGATTTAAGTTAAAGCAAATTATGATGTAAATTTCTAGAACTGTGAAATAGTGATGTTTATTGAAGTTTTTAAATTCCTTCCCTGTGCTGTTTGTGACCCGGTGAACACAAAGAACCTTGGATGGCTCACAAACCAGCTAAGACAGAAAGCTCTAAAGGTTTTTAATTGTAGTTATCAGAGTTTGTCAATTGTATTTTTCTGCCTTTCAATACAAAGGGGTAAGGAATCACTCTCAAATTATTTTACTTTAGAACCTTTTTATATGCATCTTAAATATAAACTTCCGCTATTTAGACATCAAGGTCTATAAAATAAATCTTAATTACACTTGTGACAAACTGTAAAATATAGCTAGTTTGAGACAGTGATTAGACATTGTATCTAGTGTTAATTATTTCAGATGTAAATGAATTTACAATTAACTAGCATGTAAAATCATATTATTTATTTACTATTGCCATTAAATTATATCATTGTATTTTAACATTATTATTATTATTAAATAATTTTATTTCTTCGATAGTATTAAAACTCCAGAACAATTTTCAAGAGGGCTCTTTTTAATACTGCTGTTTTTCTGCTGATCCCAACAAGCCTAGATCAAATGAAAAAACTGGAATCTACAACTTTAAACCAAAGCCATATTCCAAAGCTTGTTTCTTGCACACAATGGAATGTGATGGTCTGGAGCCTCCATTGAGAGGGGAGAGTAGAGAAAAGGACTAATTTTTGGACACTGAAAAACACCCGTTTAAACTTTGAGCTACATGCCCTTAATTTTCATGGTATCTTTACAAAGTATTTCACATTATTGCTTTGGTTTTTACGAGAATTCTGTACCAAAAGTGGGGTGGGGTTGAGCCCCATTTCAGAGAACAAGACAGTGTTAAGAGGGATTCACCCATGCGGTGACAGTATTAAAGGGAAATATCCTGAGTTTTTGTTTTAGGGCCCTTTCAGCAATGCGAAATTCCCCTCTGCTTTAAAGAAGGAAGACACTTTTTGTAAGAATCCTGCAGTCAGGATCATTTCACCCTGAGATACAGCACGGGCCTCCCCTCTGTTAAGATCTATGGGCTGCTGAAGGGCACAGGCCCTGACCCCAACCCCTTGCCCACCAGCAGAGCACAATATCAGCAAATGTCTCCAGGAAGCCACCCTGCTGACTTCACTCTGAATCTCCAAAACAGGCTCAGAAACATGCACATGATGGATGGGTGAGAGAGGAATTCATTAGCCCATCAGTGCCCTTTATGATATTATCAGGGATGGATATTTAGTTCACAGGAGGAAAAGAGTACATCATGATAAAGCTGGAGGAAAATTCCTAGGTTGAATTGCTTAAGGAGACAGTAATTTCAGGTGATTAAGTGAAGGAAAACATGGAATCTGGGTAGGAAGCATTGGCATGAAGTGGGTGGCAAATGAAAGGAACACATAAAAAGACTCCATCTATTTTCCAGTATTGCCTAGGATTTTGCCTCACTAGAAATAGGCCAAGTGCCAAACACAGTATATAGACTATCAAGTTTAATCTTCATCCTAACTTTATGAAGTAGGTACTACCTTCATTTTTATCCTTAAAAGGATAAGTGACTTCCTCAATGTCACACAAAAAGCAAAGCACTAATTCAAGAGCAGGTTTCTCTGATTCTAACACAATCCAGTCTCCCAACCAATTAAACTCCTCATTTATGGGCTGTTGCTTCATGAGTCCTCATTACTCTAAGGAGTGTTTATTATTGGAGATGAAGAAACTGGTGCTGAAGAAACTTAAAGGCTGCCTTAAGCCAACAAATCTAGTAAATGAAGAAACTCAGACTCAAGCTTAAGCCTTCTGATTCCAATGTTCCTTATATTTCCACCCTAATATTCACCCATTTGTTTAACCAAAAGTGCTAAGTGCTTCTCCGCTAAATGTGCTAGGTACTGGATATACAAAGATGAATAATAGCCTCTTTTCTAGAGTTCACCATCTAAGGGGAGCAAAAGACAAATATTCAGAAAAATAATTAGAATATAACAAGACAGGTGGTATAATAGAGAAGGGTACAGAAAACTCCAGGGGAATCAGAAGATGTCTTTTAAAAAGATCACAACTAAGCTAGATTTTAGAGTAGATGACCTGGTAAGTTACCTGCCTAGTTTATAATCTGTCCTCCTTCTCCAAGAACTGTCTTCCCATCACCACTAAACACAAAGAGGTCCCTAGGCACCATAGTTAATTAGATCAGAAGTGAGCACCTGACCCAAGCTTGGTCCATCAGATTCCCCAGAGAACTTGAACTGAAAATCCTAGAACATATTAATGGTGCTATTCTGGAGAGAAAGCCCACAGCCCTGAGATCCTAGAAGCTGCTGGGGGACCTGCCCTTCCTGACCAATAATGTGTGCAATAAATCCCATTCCTTGTCTAAACTAGTTTGACACAGGTTTCTCTCACTTGCAACAAATCAAGTTTCAAGTTGGCAAGTGTTAAGAGATGAATAGACCCTACCTAGGCAGTGAAAAGTTGGAGCACGAGTTTGAAGATTCTTGAATGTCACACTAGAGATGAACTTTATCCTGGAGGAAGTAGCAAGCCAAGGAAAATTTTTGCTTAGTTGCTTTCATCAAGGGTTATAGCACTTAAACAGGCAAACTTGTAAGGGATGACTGTCTCTGAGGAGAAAGATTTTTAAAAAATATTCACAAAAGCAGTTGAAGACATAAGAAAATGTCAAAATATTCTCTCCCAAATTAATCATTTTAGAGGAGGCTAAATGAAGTGTGGCCTCTCTTCACAAGGCCCATTATGCTTACATTTCCTTCTGGGTGGCTGCACTGAGTATCTTCCATTTGTCCCTTCAGATCCCCTCTCTACTGTTCTCCACCCTGCTCTGTGCCCCAAGAGGTTGGCCAGTGTGGGCCACATCCCTAGGCTGTTTTACCCTCGGGAGGACATCAGCAGGATCCCAGAGGAAGGAAGTAGAGAATGTTCAGTATACCGATTCCCTAGCATTCTTTCCTGCAGACTCTCCAAGGATTTGACCAAAAGGTACTGGCTCTTCTCAGGCAACCCCTCCACAAAGTGCGCATTTGCTTTCTCTCTCTTCCTCTCCCTCCCTCTCTCCTTCCCTTCCTCTTCCTCCTTCCTTCTCTCTTCCTCTCTTACTCCCCCCTCTCCCTCTCTCCCTTTCTCCCTCCTTCTGTCTCCCTCTCTTTCTTTCCTTTTGTTTTTTTTTCTCCATTCCATCTCACTCTCCCTTTAGGCCCAGGGTACTTCCCAATCTCTTTTGGTTTCCCTCCAACTTGACCTTGCCTTTATAAATAGCCCCTTTCTAAAACTGTCCTCTAACTGTTCAATTTCTGTGCTATCTGATCTTGCCTGAACCCCAATCAAAACAGAGTCTGTCCAATACCTCACACGTGAAGACCTGGAAATGAGAAATGAGTTCCCTTTACAGCTCCCTAACTCAGAAAACAGCCCAATGGACAATGTCCTTTATAAGG
>JAQZBX010114687.1:0-10000 GCA_029593785.1 Cabassous unicinctus
CACATGGCACCATCTTCTGGCACATATTATCTACCACTGTATGGTAATCATTTGTCTGCCTCTCTCTCCCACGTTTAGCAGTTTGTCCTTATTCAAATTATTAGTATAGCACATAACACATAGTAGGCATTCAACAGATGATTATCAAATGAAGGAATAGATAAATGAATGAATGGATAAATGAGTGAATGAATAAATGAGGAAATAATTATTCTAATTACAGAAAGTGTTACTTTTACATTTCCCACCATTGGAATTAAAATTTGACTCATCTAAATAGGACTTTTATTCTATTTTTAAAAATCAAATATGTCCCAAATGAGGTAAATCAATTTACCTCCATTTAGGACAGCTCTATTCACCCAGGATAAATTGATACCCTTTGTGGTATGAGTAATAGAAAATAAACAGGTATCGACTGGAGCCCCCAAGGAGCTTACAAAATACTTGTAGAACTAAGAAGCCTTTACATGAAATTGTTTTTATAATATTTAGAAGTCCTCGGCAATATATGAGCAAGTGCTTTAGGAAGAGATCATAAAAGCACAGAGACTTTCCTAGGTTAATATACAAGATTCTCATAGATTAATGCCTATAAAAAGTACAGATTCCCAAAGATTCTGATTTACAGGTGGACCTGAAAACCTGAACTTTTAACGGGGGCCCCAGATGATTTCATGCAAGCATTCCAGGAAACACACTTTGACAAGCAGTGGACTACGATTAGGACCCAGCAGTGACCAGAGGCTCTTTGGAGCCATTTATCAGAGAATCAGGAGATGAGTCTTAGGCTGGAACCTGAAGGATGCATGATATTTGCATAGGTAAGGAGAAAAGGGAAGGAATCTCCTTTTTCTTACAGTAGTTGGCAAAAAAAATCTCTCTCCAAATATCAGATAATTATGATGATTGCCAAAAATGCGTTCATGATATCGCAATGAAAAGCTTATTATTCTGATGGCTCCTTCCCCCTCCCCCAAACACAGAAGCAGGGTTTAAATGGACTTCTTTGTTTCCCGTTTTCATTTTCATCTGTTAAAGCTTGACAAGTTTCCACACTTAAGAGTTTCTAAGGCCCCAGCATGCCAGCTATTGCCTTATCTTGAATGTTTATTATATTTTACACGTTAATATTGGGTGAAAATTAGTAAAACATTAGAAAGCACCCTCCCCCATCACCACTCAGATACCACCTCTTCCATTTTCCATGCCAATAAAACTCAAAAGGTTATAAAGTTTTGTGGAAGTACAGGCTGCTATTCCATGTTTATAGATGTTTACAATAAAATAGGATGAATCAAAAGCATGTCTATCAATGTCATGCTGAAGGCTTGATCGTGCACTCTTCAAAGCGAGGCAGCCTTTGAAGATGTTTGTTTGAAGATTTCTCAATCAGAGGAAACACACTTGTGGACAAATCAGAGAGCTCACGGAGACTAATTGCGTAGGCTGGCAATCATTTTTTGGCATGGGTGAAAGAAGGATGACAGTATCTAGCCTGGAGGTGAGAGAAGAGTCTTGATAGTGACAGCTCAGTCGCCCAGCAGAGGGCAGTATGGAGAAGGCTAATGAGACTAACACCTTACTTGAATTCCGGCACTCACCCACCTACAGAAAACTGTGTCAAGTCAGAGAGGCTGGGCACGCAGTCACTGAGAAATAGTTCCATACATATCTTGAGTTCTGACGATGCAGATGTGGAAGACCTTCTATCAGTACCAGCCTGGTCTTCTCCCTGTTGGATACCCAGAAGACTACATTTACCAGTTCCCAGCAGTTAGGGGGCCATGTGACTAGTTCTGGCCAATGGCCTTTAAACCGAAATGTCAGTCCTGGAATGAGGCAGTGAAAATCCCCTACATTGTTCCCCAGTTTCTCTTTTCCCAGTCATAGTCAAGGCCTCATGCTGAGAGGGCGAGACAGTGTGAATGTTTGGGTTACATCATTGACAGGAAACCGTAATATTTTTGTCCAAACCAGGACGATTTTTGGAGTGAAAGGGGGTACTATTAATAATTATGTCAGGACAACAGACACAAACTGGTGTATCCTGGGAAAGCATGACTTAGACTGAGGTTCACCCCACCCATGGAAGACAGTTGACTGCTGATTTGCCCAGATCTGTAATTGCCCAGATTTTGCATTGACAAGAAATTCACTTAAAAAAAAAAATCACTGAGATGTTGGCATTGTTTGTTATTACAGAATAACCTAGCCTATCCTGACTAATATAGTAGGTTATCTTCCAAATCAATTGTTGTCTGAAACTTGGAGAGAGGAGCTTTATCTTTTTCACTGTCTGAAAAAACAATACGCACACACAAAGGAGGGAGGTACCCTCATAAAGTGTGAACATGTTTGGCTGGTGTTCCCCAAGAGCCTGTATTCTGCTGTCTCATATCACCACCAAAAGGTCTACAATTCAAAGATTCTTGTCTTCTGAAAGAATAAAGTCATAATAAAATGAATACTGACATATAGCATTTTACAGTTTGTCTCATTGGAGCCTCATAACATCTCTTTGAGGTAAGTAATACTGGCATGATGTACCCATTTTACAGATAAGGAACCTGAGACCAGAGAATATGATTTGCCCTAGGTCACATAGCTGATACAAATATCTCCTCTCAGATATCCCCTGTCCCACTTAAGGGAGTACAGGGGCCTGAGATTGTACTGACTATTGGGGCCACAAGAGTTGAGTTGGGAGAAGATTTGACACAGCCACTTTTCTGAATGTTACAGTTTGCAATATCTTCTTTCCTAGGAGAACCCACTTTGAAATATCACAGAGCAAATGTCACAAAATGCATGTGAAGTAAAGAGCAGGCCCAGTGAAGAATGCCCTGTTGGCATCCAAGAGACTTCATAGGACAGTTTTGTGGCTTCTTAAAGCACTTCTTTGCCACTCTTACCCTATCTTGTCCAAAAAAATTTAACACTACACTTTGATCTCAAATATGGCCCATTAGGTTTCCCTGCCCTACCAAAAAAAAATAAAAATAAATAGCAACAGATTACCATCAGCTACTTACTGTGCTTCATCTGACATTACTCAGATTCAGTATAACTATTGGTTTAATCTAAGCTTTAATGATTAAACACTTGTCAAGGTGCAAAAACTTTCATTAGTATGTATAAAATTGGGATCAAACTCAAGGTGACGATACAAGTGAGAATCAAGTTTAATGGTTTCATTGAATTCTTCATTATCTCTGAATCAAAATTGCAAACAGATCTTGAAGCATGACAGAACAAAGAGTGGTCTGCTTTGCACATTTTAGGAGGTTGTTACTATATGATGGGGAGCCAGATACAACTGTAGGGAAAATATATAACTTATCTGATGTATAAGGTCAACCTCATTTCATGTTTGAATCAATACGTGTCTTGATTGAAACTTTCAACAGCACAGTACGCATTAAGAGAAGAAGTCCTGGTTATCTGGTCCACATTTTAGTTTTCCTTTACCAAATTAAATTTGTAAAATTTTCATTTAAAAGAAAATGGGGATAATGGGACTCCAAGTTGTTACATTAGTTTTCTAGAACAGAATAGCCTCTAATTAAAATGTAATGTGTATCTTCATGGTATATTAAAATATTTTTATTATTCTCATCAACAGAGGCCAATGAGAATAACTACTGAGGGCCAATAATTGAGTGGTCTATCTTCAAAATCCACCCTCCCCCAACTTTGAATACTGAGCTATAAAGATTTATCCCCAAAATAATATATTCATATTAAAAATTGCCATCTTGGCAATTCAAAGTCCTTTTTGAGCAGTCTCAGACTCGACGAACAGTTGTGCTTTGTACTTTCCTAGGAAAGAAAGTAAACAGCAGAACTAAAGCTGGATTAATTTGTAGAATTTTGTTTATTTTGAAGAATTCCATTAGGACAGTGTCTTTGTTGGCCAGGGCTGCTGTAGCAAACACCACAGACTAGTTGGCTTAAACAACAGGAATTCATTGTCTCACAGTTCTGGAGGCTAGAAGTCCACGCTCCAGATGTCAGTGGACCATGCTTTCTTTGAAGTCTGTAGCCCCTGGTCGTGGCTTGCTGGCTACCCAGAACTCAAACTCTGCCTCCATCACATGGCTACCTCGCTTCCCCTCTCTCCTATCCCTGTGTTTATAAGGTCTCCAGTCATATTGGCTTAAGGCCCACTCCGATTCAGTTTGGCCTCACCTGAACTAATAACATCTTCAAAGATCCTATTTACAGATGAGTTCATGTCCACAGGAGCAGGGGTTAGGTCTTGAACATGTCTTTGTGGGGGATGTGATTCAATCAATGACAGACACACTCCCAGGGTAGATTTAGAAGTTAAGGAGACAAGCTTAGGAGAATAGACATAGGAGAGGAGCTAAAAGAACTAAAAGTCCTGGCTCAGTTTAGGGAAATCACCCATGTTGTAGACCTCTTGTGGATTCTCGGGATGTAGTGCAAGCCCCTGCCTTTGGAGCATTACCCAGGATAGTGAAAGCTGGTGAGATTATGTCTCTTTTCTGGCAGTCCCTTGTACACATGGGATACTTCATGTCTCTCTCTCTCTGTCTTTCTCTGGATCAATGTGAACCCTACAAACACATGGATCCGTAAATTCAATTTTGTATTCTTCCTCTGTTGAGCAAAAACACATGAGATTTGCTTGTTAACATTAAGGGGATTCCCATCCAACTACATGTTGAAAATGGGACTTATCCCCTGAATGCATATCACTGCTTGCCTGCCCTCTCCAAATCTGCCTCTCTCCATGCATGGAGCTCCCCATGCAGGAGAAGCACAAGCCTGCCTGTGAGAAAATTTACGTTGCTTTCTTCTAAAATACAGATGGCCCCGGGGTGAATATGATGCAGTAATTCAAATTGGACAAGCACTTTTCGATCTGTTTATGAATAGTACTGCATTCCCATGTGTGAATTAGAGCACTGTTATTTCTGGGCAACTATATTATTCTTGCAAAATTTGTGTGGAATTAAAAATATATATCATCTAAGAAAGAAATAAGAAATTCCAGCCCTCCAACATTTATCCAGAGTGAGTTTTGGTCTCAGTGCAGTTTTCAGTGATCTTTGCTGCAGATTTACTGTTCTTAACTATTGCAGCGGGGATAAGCAGAGACCCGCTCAGGTCATCAGAGTCACAGCCGACCTGGGGATTGGCCCTGCTCATGTGCTTAGATGTGCTAACTTCTAAGTGAGGAAACGTCTCGTTTTCTAAGGAAGCAAATTGGTGCAGTTGGGCAGAACCCAGTTCTAAACCAGCAAAGTTTCCACATGAACTGTTTCCTCCTGGAATTAAAAATTAGTCAGATTTTCTTTTCACTCTCAAACTTGAGGAAAGCTTTTGCACTACAATTAAAATGTGGGAGGAAGGACAGAGTTGTCGAGGAAGGCGATGGAAGTAGAATAGGAAAAAGAAACTCAAAGGCAAATGATAGGGAGGAAATGCAAAATAAGTTCTTCATTAAAATAACTCTCCCCTTTTTCCCCAAGTACTAGAGCAGGGGTTGCCTGGCAGTACTGAGACTGCCAAGAGAATGGCTGTGGCACAGTGTCCAGCTAGGGACTGAACCTGAACCCTGGCTTCACCAGAGCAGTGTTCTAACCAGCTGAGCTACCTAGCCTCAGTGACGCAGACGGACATTCAGTGTGACAGGAAAGGGGATGTTTCTGGGTGATGTTTGGTTTGTTTTACTAATGAACACGGGCCCCACATCTTAGTCCAAAGTGTCGGAGCTCAAGAGTTCTTGTTGGCGCATCTTACTTGTCATTACCTGTCTGCACGGAAGGCATCACAGAATGAATGAGTGGAAAAATTTAAGAGATTCATTCATTCGAAAAAGAATTTATTGAATGTATACTCTGTAACAGCAGCTATGCCTAGTTGCGAGGGATAAAGTAAAAACCAAGACAGAGTCACTGACCTTAAGAAACTCGGAGACCATTAATAAGATCCTTTGACGGAGGAGAACACTGAGCGTTAAGAAAGCACAAAGGAAGGGCTTCTCTCCCTTCGGGAAAGAAGCCATCTATGCATTTTCTGTGACATTTGTGTGGAATGGAGAGTGCTCCAAGGCCAGGACATATATTTCTATGAATAGCTGTTATTAAATGCCCAACTTCCTTTGAAGCTGGGTTATGACTATCGGCAGACACTTATTTGGGCTCCAGGCTATAATAAAAGCTATACTAAAAATAACAGGTGATAGGATGAATCATTTTACATGAACCTGGATTCAGAATAATCTTAATCTGATGGAAAGAAAAGATTAACTAAAGCAAGTACAGTATTGGCAAGGAAAAAGAACACATTGATACAGATGTCAACATGTAATAACAATATGGCTGGAAAACACCCAAGCAGACACCAGCATGGTTTAGATGTTTGCTTGAATGCTGATGTGTCACAGTAGGAAAAAAATAAAAATAAAAGCTTTGGAGGCCAAATTGATTCTAATGCCAACTCCATCTTGAAATGAGTCCCTTATTTTCGTGGAACCTCAATTTCTGCATATGTAAAACATAAACCCATAAATACATATATACATAAATTTAAAAAATTAAAATGGAGATAGTAAGATATAGCCTGTGGATTTGTAAGGATTAAATCAGACAGTATCTGCCACAGAGTGGTTGCAACATACTAATAAAATTTTTTAAACCCACGTCTTTCCTATTTTGTCATTCTAAATAGCTAAGCTGTTCCCTCGTTGGCCCTAGGAATTCAAAGAGGATGAAGAAATATTCAATTTCTGCAAAACAGAATTAAGCAACAAGACCAGGCCTATGAGCAGACAACTGTCTTAAATAAGGATTCTCCATATTACTTGGTTTTCCTGCCTCTAATATATAAAGGACCAAATCTAGATGCTCCCAGCTCACAGAGCTTTCCCAGTGGCTGGGAAAATATTTCAATTCCCCATCATTTATAGATGTAGCCCAGAGATTTTGGAGTTGGGAAGGAGTCAGATATGATATCTGAGAAGTAATGAGAAGCTACCCCTTTTCTAGCAAGGGAGATGGGGGATGAGATAAGGAGAGAGCAGCAGCAGATTGAAACTGGTACTTTAGATGGTAGATTATATGGATGACAGAGGGGTGCTTGTATCCATTTAGGATTCTGGAAATGGACCATACCTCCGTCTGCACCACATGAACTAGACCTTGGACAAACCCACTTGGTGGCCCTAAATGCTCATATGGAAAGGAGGCCCTGGATTTTGGCTTTCCCAGGCTGCCCTCAAATGCTGTGTGGTTTAAAGGCTGTTTTGGGGGTCAGTGGGCCTACATTGGGGCCTGCTGTGGCAGGGCAAAGGCACCCCACAGCCATGTTTGGAAGCAGAGGAAAGAGACTAGGGGCTGTCCAATCCTCAGACCCTTCAGACGCAAACACCTTCAGGACCAGCAGCAAACTTGAGGACAAGGGGCTTCTCTCCAGATAGAACATGACACCATGCCCAAGCCACCATACTTTACCATGACCATGATACATACAACCAGACCTGCATACCATCTTAGGAAGAGAGGATAGACATATTTATCCATGAGATAAATGGCTACCCTAGTGAACTCTGTTTGTCATCAATTTGTTATAAAACTTTAAAAAAATTTTTATAATTGTACTATCAGCTTATAGTCCATGGTTTAACTTAGGGTTCAGTCTTTGTTGTGCAGTTACATGGATTTTTAAAAAAAATTATTTCCCCTATAAAACATTTTAAACATACACAAAAGTTGAAAGAATTTTACAAGGAATACCCATTTACCCACCAACTGGATCCTACTCCTTACATTTTGCTATACTTGCTTTACCACTTATCTGGTCACCTAGCCAACCCCTCTATCTGTCTTACCGATACATGGCAAAGTAAGTTGCAGACATCAAGACATTTACCCCCCAAATACTTGAGCATGTTTATCATTAACTAGAGTTCCTTAATTGCTTAAAGTATTTTAGATAAAATTTACATACAAAGAAATGCATAAATCTTAAATGTATCTTTCAATGAATTCCAACAAAGGCATTTACCTGTGCAATCCAAATTCTTATCAAGATATAGAACATGACCATCATTCCAAGAAGTTCCTTCATGTCCCTTCCCGGATGATTCCTGTTCCTACCTCTTCCTCTCCCCACTATTCTTAAATTTTCCACCATCAGTTTTGCCTGTTCTAGAATTTCATATAAATGAAACCATAGGGCATGTGGTCTTTTATGTCTGGTTTCTTTCATTTGGCATAATGTTTTTGAGATTATTCCATGTCATTGTATATGTCAGTCATTCCTTTTTATTGTTGAATAATATTCTAATATAGGATATACATAGCACAGTTGTTTTCATATGGTATTCTCTTGCTGATGGACTCCTGGGCTGTTTCTCAAATGGATTTTAAAAATCATCATTTTAGACTTGGTCTAAGAATTAAACTAGGATTGTGGACAGAAGGTAATGCTAATCAGCAAGTGGGGTCTCAGGAAAAAGACTAATTTGGTTATGTACAAAATACATGAATTATATTTCTGCTGAGCATCCAAGTTGTAGTGCCGTTGATTTTTTTTTTTTAAGGAGGTACTGAGGACTGAACCCAGGACCTTGTACATGGGAGGCAGGTGCTCAACCATCCAGCTACATCCACTCCCTGCACTTGAAATTTTTAACTCTACTACATTGACATTCAATGAGCGAGAGTTAATATTTTATTATAATTATTTCTTTAACTAAAATGTGCAGATATGAAAATATTCTTGTCATCATATTGGCCATTGATTTTGCAGAATGAGTACTGTTATCAGGCTTCTCCAGAGAAACAGAACCACAGAACCAACACAGAGATAGAAAGTGACAGAGAGAGAAAATTAGGAGATTTATTTTAAAGAATTGACTCATGTGATTGTGTGGCCTGGCAAGTCTGAGATCTGTAGGGCAGGTTGATAGGCTGGAAATTCTGGTAAGAGCTGATGTTGAAGACTTGAGTCCAAAATCTATATAGGAAGCTAGCATGTTGAAAATTCTAAGGGTAGTTGATGTTGTAGTCTTGAGACAGAGTTCCTTTTTCTTCTTCTAGAAACCATAGTTCTTACTCTTGAGGCCTTTAGCTGATTGGATGAGGCCTACTCATGTTATTGAGGGTAACTGCCTATACTTGTAGTCAACTGATTATAGATACTAATCACATCTATAAAATACCTTCAGAGCAACATCTAGGTCAGTGTTTGACCAAACAGCTGGACACCATGGCCTAGCCAAGTTGGCACGTACAATTGGCCATCGCAGGTACTGTCCTCCCTACAGTGTATTGTCTATGACTTCATAGGCAAGAGGTGCCAGGTAAAGGAGAGGCTCTGTACTGACTCAGACCGTCTACCTTCTATTTTAACCCAGCTGCCTCTTTCTCTCATTAATGAAGTTGAATCACAGTGGTCCCCTTGCTTAAAAGGATACTCTTTCTCGAAGTGAGACGACTAGGAGTCAAACACAGTGAAACACAAGGAAAAGCAATTTGCAAGTCACAGCAGCAGCTCTTGACAGTCTTCACTGGGAAGATTAACAGAATAGAATGGGGCCTGGGCATTTAGCAGTTTGGTGGGTTATGGTCTTGCAGCCTCTCACCTGACTAAAAGAATGGGAGATAAGGTCAAGGAATTCCATTGTTACTTTTGTGGTTAATTCATTACTCGCTTAATTAACAAATGCACACGTTAAAATATTTCTTAAAAACAAAAGTAAGACTTGGTTTGGCTTTCAGTGAAAGAGCTCCATCAGCTACTAGATTGAATTTGGGAGAGCGGTTTGGTGTTCTGTTTCTATTTTACTCTGTTTCTGTCAGAAATTGAAATTGTGCTAAACTGAATATGTGTTCATAGCAGTCAAAAACAAACGTTGCATGTAATGCTCTGATTAGTTACCAGAGTGTCATTAGGAAAAACAGAGAGTTAGTTCTGAGGGAGAAGGAAGGGATAGGGAAAAGGCCATATTTCATTTACAGGTTGT
>JAQZBX010114704.1:0-10030 GCA_029593785.1 Cabassous unicinctus
TCATTAAGTTTTGATATTGGTGGTAATCAAAACTAAATATAACTATTGCTCTGAAAGTTGACAAATTTTCTATTAGCTTTCTCTACACATTTAAAATTTTTAGAGGGTGGTAACTTTCAGTCCTGGCAACAATCTCTTAAAAACCATGAAACATTATTCCCAGTAGCAATTGAACCCTCTTATAATCTCTCCACAAAAAAAATTTGAAAAGCCTTGATAGATCCCAAATCTTCGATTAATGTCAGTGGCATTGCCTCATTTGCTTACCTGAACTTCTACAACTTGCCTTGAACACTAAGAGATAAGTTAGTGTCCAAGGCAGACACAAAGACTTAGAAAGAATTTTTGGATTCCAACTTTTCATCTAATTATGTTTCTTGTCTCTTAGGACTGTATTGTTTTATTTCCTTCATTGAAACTCAAAGGGCTTCAATCCAAGGTTTCTTGATGGTAAATGAAACAATTAGTATATCTCCCACTTCTATTTCAATGCATTTTCAACAGAGGCCTACAAATGTGGGGGTAAGAAAGACAAACCTCTTTCTAAACTTGTTTTGCATGGAGAATGAATGACAAAGAGATGGAAAGGGAGCTTCCCATTAATGAAGAGAATATCATATGCTGAAAAGAGACCAAATGTATTTCATCTGGAGTAAAAAAAATGTGCATTTGAATCTCTTCTCCCTCAGTTTCTGGAGAGATGATATTCGGTGAGTTAAGAAACTCTTTCTTTTAAATTTAAGTCAGAATAATAGAATAATAGTACTAAACTATTCTATAGAGTAATAGAATAATAGTACTAAACTCTTTTAAATTTAAGTCAGAATAATAGTACTAATACTTCATATGTCTATTATGACAAAAACACAAGAATATAATTTTAACATCTGCAGAGGATATTGTGAGATGCTTGATAAATGTTTATTAATGTTGTGCATTGTTTTAATCATAGCTACATTTAACTACATTCTGAATTGCAAAATGTGATGAGAAGGCAGAACACTTGACTTCCTTATATCATCCCACCTCCTTACAAAAATAATGCGTATCTATTTTGACTTGTGAATTGCATCTAATTGTTATATGAACCATATTTTAAGTGCTTTGAATATCCAATCCTTTTGATGATGAAATAATAATCTCATTGCTTATTTTCATTTTTAATGTTTTAATTTTTAATTCTATGTCCATATTTTTATATGCATTGTTTGATTAAACAACTTAGAATTTTAGTTAAACTTGTGATTATCATATTTTAGTAATGCTGGCTGTTGTTAAAAAGAAACCCTTAAAAAGTGGGTGACATAAAGAGAAGTTTTACTTTCCTTCTTAGATAAGACTTTGAATTCCAAATAAGAGCCAGACTGTTCTACATGATAGTCAGGAACCTAGAGTCCATCCAAAATTTTCTCTGCCATCCTATAGACAAGTGGTTTTCAGACTTAAATGTGCATGGGAGTTTATTAAAAAAGATTTCTGGGCATGACCCTATGAGATTCTGATGCAGTAAATCTGAGTTGAGACCTGAGATTCTGCATTTCTAAATACCCAGGTAAAGCTTTTTCTGTTACTTTATAAAGTTGTTCTCATCTACTTGTTGAAGTTGTGTTTCAACCTTGTAGAAGGTGCAGCACAACCATCTAAAAGACAGGCTTCATCCAGGAAGAGGCACACCTCACTCCCACCACATTTCACTGTGAAGAACTTAGTCGTATAACCATGTCTAACTTCAAGGGAAGCTGGGAAATGCCATGAAGCTTCTCAGCAATTGCTATAGACAATTCTATGATATTACTAAAAGAGAAAGGGAGGAAAATATTTGGTAGACAATTAGTGGTCTCCCAAAATATTCTATTAATGATCTTGATATATAAGGTTAAACTATCCTTCTGAAAAGTAATAAGAATTTGTACTCCCTCCAGAATCATGCGAACAGTTTCCAGTTTGACCATTTGCTCTTCTTCTGTGAATTGTGTCTTCATATTCCTTGAATCATTTTTCTACTGGGGTGAAATCTTCTCACATAATTGGCTACAATTCCTTGGCCTATGAAGCCAAAATATCCTCCAATTTGCTAATTGATGTTTAATTTCCCCTGTTGTGGTTTGTTGATATACAGAAGTTTAACATTTGAGTTACCAAACTTACTTCTCTATGCAATAGATTTTCACTGACTTATAATGCAAGCATCGTGCTTAGGATCTCAGGCAGCACAGTGAACTTGATTAAAGAAGATATAAATGCACAATCCCAAGGATCACTTATAGGTTGTTTTTTGTTGTCTACTTTAAAAGGCCATTTTTCCATAGCCATGGAAAAACATTTGCCTATATTTAGATGTTTGATAGATCATATTTATGCACAAATTTTACTACTAAGGATTTCAAATGTCTATCCAACTAAAAATGCTCAAAAACATGATTATTTGCAAAAAATTTCCTTCTTTCCAATTAATGGATTTTTAAAGAAAATATCTATTTTTATAGAATAAACACTATTAATTGCTTAATATTTTGTGAATTCTACAATAATTATCTGATAAATGCAAATTTCTTCTTCTTTAATTATGTATTAGGTAAAATAGAGTTTTTTCTAATTGTGATATAATTTGCAGGAAGTATAAGTCACTTGACGTATAGTTTCTATAAGATTTCACAAATATATGCAGATGTGCAACAACCACCACAATCAAGATGCAGACCAGTTTCATTATTCCCAGAATTTCCTTTCAGTAATTTTTAACTCTGCAACATTTGTCTCCATGGTATATTTAAAAGTTTGCATCTATTCTAGAATCATCAGAGATAATTCCCAATATTGTATTCAGCCCTAATTAATACTGCAATATATCAATCTTAAAAACTGTCTTTCTCAACAAGGGGTAATACTGCTCCTTAAGGAAAACTTGGAGACAACTGAGGTTGTCACACTTTAAGATGGGAACTACTTGGATCTAGAGGATGAAGCTAAGGATGTTGCCAAATATTCAATGATACATGGGGCAATCCCCTGCAACAAGGAATTATAGAGAAAGCCTGAGTTGTAGTGAAAATGAAAAGACAATGTATGGCCTAATGAAGGGTTACTGAAATTTCTATATAAAGGAGGCTGCTCAAAAAATTTTTTTCGTAGATATAAAGGAGGACTTTTTATCTTACTCTAGTTATATCTGTGTGCATAGTTTTAATATGTGTTTAAAATTGTCTATATTTAAATAGGGAGGATAAGGAGGAAGATGGTGTACTAATCATACTGTACTTCTCAATGTGGGTGTTTTAGCCTCAATTGTATCCCATTTGTGAAAGTTAACCTAACTATATATTTATTATATACACACTTTTCTGAAGGTAAATATAATTCAATGAAACATTTAAAGACTCAACCCTTAAGAAAAAGCAAATTAAGTAAAAGAAATTAGAGAAATTTTGGAAACATTCAATCGTTCCTTTGAAATTCCTAAATAGTATATTATTAGAGAATATGGCAAAGTGTGAATGGAGTGATAAAAATTAAGGCATAAAATATATATGAAAGAAAATGAATGCAGAATAGTATAGGTTGCATTAGGGAGAAAGTAGAAGGATCAAAGAAAGGTGTAAGAATAAGAATGTTTGGAGTAATTGCACTTTATTTAAAAAACCTGGAAGGATATGTTTAGAAAGAAGAATGTCTGAAGGTTTGTGGCCATGGAAATTGTGCCCAAAGTATGGCCATGGAAATATGTTCGGCCAAGTAATTGGTGTCTAATGTGAAATGATGGTCATTGTAAGCATGGATGTCAAGAAATCCATGGGCCAAGTTAATGGATATTAAATTCCCAAGAACGATGGCAAAATTTGCAGAAGGCACTCAAATCTTAAATCTATGAAAAGGAGCTATTCAGCAATTAGGATATGCCAAGGATTAGAAGTAATAAAGGAGGATACAGTTTTAGTTGGATGGCAGAAACCTCTGTAAAATAGTAATTGCTAAGAGACTGTATTGATGAATAAAAAGCATAATGACGTTCATAGTTCTTCCATGTTGTTTTGTGGCTGAATAATAGACCATGGAATGTATATATTTCATTTTGCTTATCTCTTCATCTGCTGAAACCCCTTGGGTTGCTCCTACCTTTTATCTAATTGAATATTGCTGCTGAGAATATTGGCATACGAACATCTCTTTGAGTCACTGTTTTCAATTCTTTTGTGTATATAACACGAAATTGGATTTCTGGGTTATATGGTAAATTTATGTACAGCTTTCAAAATAAAAAGGCCGATCTACAAATCTCAAGGTTCATAAAGTGTATTAGAAGAAGGAGAATATTGTGGGAACATGCCAATGGGTTAGACAGATAAGACTTAGTTCTCACTGAAACAACAACAAAAAAAAGCCAGAGCCTGCCATGGGGACCTGCTTTGGGGCACAGCAAACCAGGACACTGCTTACCAACTTCCAGAAGAGTGAGGGACAGAGACATGAAGATGCAAAAGCAAGTAATTGTGAATTATTAAACCTCCTGGCTGACAAGAAGGACTCCCCTCCCCCATCCCTCAAGATATTAAGCGAGGGTAAAACTCCTGGAGAATTGTGTCTGAGAGTAGAGCAGATGTCTACCTCCATGGGAAGGTGCTCTGAGTCATCTAGGAGGGTACTGGACAGATAGGGAAGCCAGAAATAGTAATAGGTTGTCTACTTCAGTGGCTGGAAGGGGCACACATACCTGGGCTTCAGGGTGGACAGACTAAGTGGAGATCCTAGACCCCTGCTCTAAATGGGATTGTGATGGCAGATTCCTTGTGAGGAAGAGGGGTATGGGAGGGTAGAGAGAGATATCTTTGTGGTGAATTTAGCCAGCTGAGGCCCCTTTCAATATTAGAAGGGACCCCCAACTCCACAGTGAGCAGGGAGGGAGATCACTTCAGGCAGGTGGTCACACTTAGCCACCTAGGTAACGAAAGAAATTATATCAGTGAGGAGGCAGAGAGAGGGGGCGATCAGCACCACTCCATCTGAGTTGTGGTGGATCTAACCTGCCCTAGGGAAAAGGGGAAGATATATAGTTATATATAACTATATATATATAACTATATAACTATATAACTATATATATATATATATATATAACTATAGTTATAACCCAAGGAGGCAAAATAGCTCAGTGGAAGAATTCCTGCTTAGCATTAATGACGTACTTATTTTGATTCCTGGCTCTTCCCTGAAAAGTGATTCACCGAGTTGTCAGGCATCCACTTGAAACTTTATGACAGGGAACATAAAGAATTTTTTTTTTAACTTTTCCTGGATCTCTTATTTTTTCAAAAAACACAAAGGTTCCTCTTCTTTTGTTTCTGTTACTTTATTCACTAAAACCCATTTTAAAACCTGCAGATGGAAGGCTGCAGGGTGAGTGACTGAGGAACACCAGCAGCCTGAGAAGATCCTTAAGGGTCTAAGAGACAAGGCTGTTTTTCTGCATTTCTTTTTTCCTTCTTCTGTCTAATTTTTATTAAAAAAATGAATCTCTGCTGTCTTGTTTATTGCTTGTTTTGTATCCCTTTCCTTTCTTTCTCTGCTTGTTTCTTTTTCTTTTACTTTTCTTTTTTTCCCTTTGGTTACTGATCTATTTTACCTACACTATTGCTTTTCACCCCTTCATCTTTATATGTTTTGTTTTCCATTGTTGTTCTTTCATTCCACCTCTTTTATTTGTTCCCCAATTTTTCTTGTCTGTACTTCTACTTCTCTCCATTTTTCTCTGTTTACTTTCTCTTTTTTACTTTTTCCTTTCTCTTTTTTCTCTTTTCTTTTCCCTTCAGCTCTCCAGTCCAGCTTTTACTTCATTCTATATATTTTTCCATTTTCTGTTTCTTGTTTCATTGTTTCTATTCCAATTTCCTAATCTTATTCCTTTGAGCTTCTTACTCATGTTAATTTTTCCATATCCTAGGTCTTGTATTGTTTCTCTCCTACCTTTTTTAAATTATCATTACTAATATTCTTTTTGTCTTCAATGTCTTTCCTTCAATCTGGTCCTATTTTTTTTTCCTTCAAAGGAATATAGATAGATCTCTCTCGCCAAAAATGGCTGAGTGGGGGCAAGATCCTGCCTGAATGAGGTGTTTTGGGAACCCACAGTGTGGGAGGCTTCAAGGCATCAATCTGGAGGGAGCTGGACAAAGAAGTAAATTCCTTAAGGTGCTGTTGGCTGGATTCTTGGTTGCTGTGTTTCCTCTCCCTTGACTTCTCCTTTTCTGTGCATTCCAATTTTGTCTACCAATGCTATCTCTTTTCCTTCCTTCATCTTTCTGTCTTCTGATTTCTTTTGCCATTCATACGTTCTCCCTCCTTTTGCTTAGTTTTCAGTTTTTCTGGTTTTTATTTCTATTTCATCTATCCTGTTTTCTTTCTTCTTTTAACTTTATCTTTTTGTCTTTTCTTTTCTCATTCCCTCTCTCCTTGCAATTCTGACCTTTTAATTCATTCTATATATTGTTCTCTACTCAGTTTCCCATTTCATTGTTGGTACTCTATTTTTTTATTCTTATTACTCTACACCGCTTAAATCAGTTAAATATTCATTATCCAAGGTCATGTATGTTTCCTCTTCTAACTTTTACTAGTATTATTACTATTATCCTTTTTGTTTTCTTACCTCTTTTGCTTTCTCTGATTCTAATCTTTTTCCTTCATGGTAACATAGATAACAGCAAAGAAATAGAATAAGAGAAACAAAGTGTCAAAGAGAAAACTTGCCACACACAGAAAAACAGCAACTAAATAAAACCCTGGAGTAGACAGAGAAGACAACCAACTCAATAAACTAATCAAGATAAAAAGATGACCAGAAAGTAACAAAAAATTATAAACCATACTAAAAAACAGGAAGACATGGTTCAGTCCAATGAACAAATTAAAAACTAGGAAGAGGTGCAGAACATTGAACAACAAATCAAAGATGTCCAAACAAATATAATTGACCAACTTAATGAAGCAAAGGAAGAGATTAAGGGTGTTTAGGAGACCCTGGGAGAACATACTGAAGAAATTATAATCATACATAAAAAGATCACAAACAAGATGGTGATGAATGGCAAAATCCAAGAAATCAAAAAGACACGTAACAACAGATTTGAACAGGCAGAAGAAAGAATTAGTGATGTGGAAGACAGTACATTTGAAATCAATCAGAAAGCAGAACAAATAGTTGAAAAGTGAGAAAAAATCCAGCAGTGTTTTAGGGATTTGAATGACAATAGAAACCACACAAGCATATGCATTATAGGCATTCCAAAGAGAGAAGAGAAGGGTAAGGAGAGAGAAAGAGTGTTGGAGGAAATAATGGCTGAACACTGCACAACCCTATTGAGGGAGATGGATGTACATGTCCAGGAAGCACAGTACACCTCAAACATTATAAATCCCAATACGCCTACTCCAAAACATATACTCATCAAACTGTCCAATGTCAAAGTCAAAGAGAAAATACTGAAAGCAGCAAGAGAAAAGAGAACCATCACATACAAGGGAAGCTCAATAAGATTGTCAATTTCTCACCTGAAACCATGGAGGCAAAAAGGCAGCAGTATGACATAGTTAAAGTACTAAAGAAAAAAAATTCCAGGCAAGTATTTTCTATCCAGCAAAGCTGGCATTCAAAAATGAGTGCGAGTTCAAAATATTCACAGATAAACAGAAATTAACAGAGTATGTCAATAAGAAACTTGCCCTTCAAGAAACAATAAAGGGAGTTCTGCAGGTTGAAAGGAAAAAAAGAGAGAGAGAGAGTTGTATGAGAGTGTAAGAACAAAAAAAAAATGCGAAAAGAAATATAAAAACAATATAAGACATAAATAAAACCAAATAAAACATTGTTAATCTAAGTAATTCCTTGAGAGTAATAACACTGAATGTTAATGAATTATACTCACCTGTCAAGAGTCACAGATTGGCAGAATGGATAAGGAAATATGACCCATCTATATTTTGTCTACAAGAAACCCACCTTAGACTCAGGGTTTCAAGGAGGCTGAAAATGAATGGCAGGAAAATAATCTTACAAGCAAACAATAACCAAAAACAGGCAAGAGTGACTATACTAATATTGGACAAAATAGACTTTAAATTCAAAATTACTGTAAACAACAAAGACAGACAGTTTATATTAGTAAAAGTGGTAACCTTTCAAGAAGAAAGAAGAATCAAAAACATTTATGCAGCTAACTGAGGTGCCACAAAATACATGAGGCAAACAATGGAAAAACTAAGTAGAGATATAGATGCATCTACAATATAGTGTGGAACTTTAATACACAATTATAAATATTAGACAGAACATCTTGACACAGAATCAATAAAGAAACAAAGACTTTGAATAATGCATTAGAGGATCTGGATCTAACAGATAAATATATAACAATACACCCCAATACAGTGGGATATGCATTCTTCTCGAGTTCATGTGAATCATACTCAAAGATAGACAACATGGTAGGACACAGAAAAATCCTGAGTGAACTCAGAAAGATTGAGATTACAAAATGTAATTTATCTGACCACAGTGGAATGAAGGTGGAAATCATTAAAGGCCAGAGACCCAGATTAGGCTCCAAGATATGGAAGTTAAACAACACACTCTTAGAGAAACATTGGGTCAAGGAGAAAATCCAAAAGAAATCAGAAACTACCTTGAAACAAATGAAAATGAAAACACAATAAATCAAACCTAAGGATGCAGCAAAAGCTGTACTGAGAGGGAAACTCATAGCCATAAATGCATATATCAAAAAAGAAGAACGGACTAAAATCAAAGACCTCACTGCACACCTGGAGGAATGGGAAAAACAACAACAAACTACCCCAAAATTAGTAAAAAGAAGGAAATAAAAACATTACAGTGGAAGTAAATGAAATAGAGAATAAGAAAGCACTAGAAAAAATAAAACCAAAAGCTTTTATTGAGAAGATCAATAAATTTGACAAACCGTTAGCTATATGAAGAAAGAAAAAAAGAGAGAATATGCAAATACACAAAATAAGAAATGAGGAAGGGGCTATCACCACTGACCCCACAGAAATAAAGAATATCATAAGAGGATAATTTCAAAAATTATATGTCAACAATAAGGATAAATTAGAAGAAATGGATAAATTCATAGAAACTCACAAGCAATCTACATTAAAGAAAGAAGAAAGTGATGAACTCAACAGACCAATTATATGTAAGGAGATAGAATCACTCATCAAAAACCACCAAACCCAGAAGAGGCTAGGACCAGTGGTCTTCACAGGACAATTCTACCAAACATTCTGGAAAGAACTAACACCAAACCTACTTAAATTCTTCCAAAAAATTGAACTAGAAGGAGCATTGCTAAAATAATTCTAAGACACCAACATTACTTTACTAATAAAGCCAAACAAAGATGCCACAAGCAAGGAAAATTAAAGACCAATCTCTCTAATGATCCTCACTGCTAAAATGCTAAAGAAAATGCTTGATAATCATAATTAACAACACATCAAACAAATTATACACCATGACAAACTGGGTTACATCACGGGTATGAAAGCATGGTTCAACCTAAGAAAGTCAATCAGTGTAATACATCACCTAAACGGATCAAAAGGAAAACATCACAAGATAATCTCTATAGATGCAGAAAAATCATTTGACAAAATACAGCACACTTTCCTGATAAAAACATGGCAAAAGATGGGATAGAAGGAAATTTTCTGAACATGATAAAGGGTATCCATTAAGATTGGAAAAAAGACAAGGATTCCCACTATCACCACTCCATTGTCTTAGAAGTACTTGTTCGAGCACTGAGTCAAGAAAAAGATATAAAAGGCATTCAAATTGGAAAGAAAGAAGTAAAAATTTCACTATTTGCAGATGAGATGATTCTATACACAGAGCGCCCTGAGAAATCTACAACAAAGATTCTAGAACTTATAAAAGAGTTCAGTAAAGGTGCAGACTATAAGATCAATGCTAAAAAATCAGTACCATTTCTGTACACCAATAATGAACAATCTGAGG
>JAQZBX010114719.1:0-10022 GCA_029593785.1 Cabassous unicinctus
TCTCAACATCTGAATCAAACTCTATGTCCACCATCTAATTTATCACCTTCCCATCCAGACTTGCCCCATATTATATTCTCCTATGTACTGACCATTTTCTGCTAAAGGTATGTTACTATTTTCTCTACTAATTAGCCATCTTTGACCACTTTCTCTTCCTTGCTCTCTGTTTTGGTTTGCCAAAGGGCTGCTGATAAAAAGCACCAGAAATGTATTGGCTTTTATAAAGGGTATTTATCTGGGGTAAAATCTCACAGTTCCAAGGCTGTGAAAAGTCCAACTAAAGGCACCAAAGTCAGCTACTGTTGATCCTGGCGTTCATGCCACATGGTGACACAAGATGGCTTCCAATCTCTGTGGAGGTCTCTACCTTCCCTTCCAGAATCTACCACCTCTTGGAGCTCAGCTTTGAGCAACCAGGTGTAGGACTTACCTCTTTCTGGGCCTCCTTTTCAGTTTGGGCTGGTCTCCTCTCTTCCCAAGTTCAGCTGTGAGCTATTAGGCATATAGCAGGGCTGGTCTCCTTTTGAGTTACTCTGTGGGCCAAGCCTCTTTGGGGCTTTGTGCTTAAGCAACCCTCTCTCTCACATTGCAGAATCAAATATGCCGGCACCCTTTTTTCCTAATTAAGACAGTGTGGTATTGGCATTAAGGTAGACAAATTATATCAGACCCATTTATATCAGACCCAGTAAAGGGGCGGGGACTCAACATGAACCACGCCCCACTGATGTAATCAAGTCAAATGGATCTCATACCCAAAGCAATGGATTAGTTTAAAACATTGTCTTTAGCTTTTTGGGATTCACAAAATTCAAATTGTCACACTCTCCATAACAATTCACTTTCCAAATCTTATTTAATCTCTCTATAAAGTCTCTCATATTCATCCTGTCCTTTACTTTCCATTATTACTGTTTTCTTTATATCAGTCCTATATTATGAATGAATTGGATTATTACAATAGCCTTCTAGTTGTTCTTCCTGACTCCAATCTCTTTCCAACTCTCATTTACTCTTCAAATCATTGGTATATTCATCTTTCTGAAACATTCTAAAAAATTCCTCTCCCTTTTGGTAAAACTTCTGTAGAATGGTGCTCAGTGTGACTAAGCAGTACTTATTATTATTATTATTTTCTATAAGAAGGATGAATTGCCATTTCAATTCAAAAATTCAAAGTTGTTAGTAGTTTCCATTGCCAGTGTTGGAATTTGCAAGTTTCCTTGGAGGAGATAGCATTTTGCCTGAGAAGAATCTCTCCAATGGCCTCTTTTAGATGTAAGGCCAATGGGTACCATTGTGCAGGGGAAAGTATGTAATGGGACTTTTGTTTTATATTGACAAACCCTGTCCTCTGGGAGGCTGCAAAAATATGAGGTGAATATATTTATATAAGACCTGAGAAATCTTCTCAGCAGTGGTGGACAATCAATTGTTTTTCTTTATACTAACATTGAACAATCAGAAATTAAACTAAAAAACAATACCATTTACAATAGTATAAAAATATGAAATATGAAATATGAAATATTTGGGGATAAAAATGACAAAAGATGTGAAATACCTGTACATGGAAAACTAAAATATTACTGAAGAAATTTAAGAAGAGAAACAAATGGGGATCTCAATATTGTTAAGATGTCAGTTCTCTCTAAATTAATCTGTAGATTCAACACAATCCCAATCAAAGTCCTAGTGGGCTTTTTATTGTTCTGAAATTTATATTTAAATGCAGAGGACCTAGAATAGATCAAAGAATTTTGAAATAAAGGAACAAAATTGGAGGACTTACACTACCTGACTTCAAGGCTTATTATGAAGATATAATAATTAAGACAGTGTGGTATTGGCATTAAGGTAGACAAATTGATCATTGCAACAGAACAGCAAGTTCAGAAATAGGCCCGTACATATATGGTCAATTGATTTTTGATAAAATATAGAGGCAATTCAGTAGAGGGAGGATAATCTTTTCAACAAATGTTGCTGGAACAATTAAAAATTCATATACTAAAGCAAAACAAAACACACACTGAACATCAGTCCATACCTTGTACCATATACAAAAAAATTAATTCAAAATGGATCTTAGACATGAATATAAAGCTATAAAACTAAAAAAAAAAAAATAGGAGAAAATCTTTGTAACCTTGAGTTAGGCAAAGATTTCTTAGATGCAACATCAAAAGCACAATCCATTAAAAATTGGATAAATTAGACTCCATCAAAGTAAAAAGCTTCAGATTTTTGAAAGACACTGTTACACAAACGAAAAGACAAGCTACAGACTGGCAGATCATAATTGCAAATAATATATCTGATAAAAGACATGTATCCAGAATACATAAAGAAAAAGAACTCTAAAAACTCATCAACAACAATAACATTTAAAAATGGGCAAAAGCTTGAACAGACACCTCATGAAAAAAGCTGTAGTGATAGCAAATAACATGAAATGTTGTTCAACATCATTAGTCACTGGGAAAGTGTAAATTAAAATCACAATAAGATGTCATTACACATCTATCAGAATGTCTAAAATTTAAGAAAACACTGACCATACCAAGTGTTGGCAAGGATGTGGAGTAACTGGAACTCTTATACACCGCTGGTGGGAATGTAAAGTTGTAAATCACTTTGGCAAACAGTTTGGCAATTATATAAAAAGTGTAACATAAATCTACTGTATGACTCAGCCATTTTATGCCTATGTATTTACTCAAGAGAAATTAAGGCATATATACATACAAAGATTTGCACATGTGTATTCACAGTAGCTTTATTTGTAATAGCCCCAAACTAGAAACAACACAAATGTCCATCAAAAAAGCGAATGGGTAAACAAATTGTGGTGCATCCATAAAATGGAGTTACTCATTAATAGAAAGGAACAAACTATTGATACACCCAACAACATGGATGATTCTCAAAATAATTATGCTGAGTGAAAGAAGTCAGACAAAAAGAGTACATATTGCATAATACTCCATTTATATAAAGTTCTAGAAAATGCAAATTACCTTATATTGACAAAAGCAGGTCACTGGTTGCCTGAGGGGGTGGGGGCAGGAGAGATTACAAAGGGGTATGATGAAGATTTTGGGGGTGATAGATGTGCTCATTATCTTGATTGCAGTGATGGTTTCATGGGTATATACATATGTCAAAACATCACATTGTACATTTTAAACATGTGCAATTAATTGCTTATCAAATATACCACAGTAATGATTCTAAGAAAAAAAAAAGATGAGATATTGTTTTATTTTGTACTCCAAATTGATAAAGTAGGAAATATTGGTTACACCTGGTGAATCTGTAGTTGTCCAGCTGAATAGCCTTCACCGTTGAGCCAGGCATTTACAGCTCCCCATGATCTGGTCTCAGTCTAACATTCTAGCTTTCTTTCCCATTGACACCTTGAATTCCAGTTAAAGACCAGGTGAAAACAGGTGACACCTTTTCTCACACACTTCATTAAGACTTGCTGACCATCTTCTATCCCCTCAAACAGAGACAATCCCTCTCTCCTCTGAACTCCCGTATTGATTTGTACTTTTCTTTAGGGCACTCATCTTATTATATGCCTCTATTTTACAACTTGTAGACACATTTCTTACCTCCTCTACAAGACTGAAAGATTCTTGAAGGTAGTGACCCAGGTATTATTTATCTTAGTACCCCAATGATGTGTTAGAGAATGCCTTGTAAATATTAATGTCTAGATATACATAATAAATATCTGTTTAAATGAGGATTTTTGCTGTACTAACCCAAGGATTGAAAACTTTCTATTGTGCTTTGAAAAATATGAACCTTTCCCTAATTGTGGTGCAATCTTCATTCATATAAGATTGGAGAAATAGTTTCCTTATATTTAGGTCACTTGATCTCTTACGGTCTACCCTTTGTTTATGATGTCTAAAGACATTTCTCATCATCTATGTATCAGTAGCTATTGCTGGTAGTAGATTTATAATTGTTAACAAGACTGATAATCTCTTAGTGTGTACATTCACATTTAAGCAACAGTGGCATTAAAATGCAATGATTATATTACAGGAAAAAGAGCAAAAGTCTATCTGTTTCTGGAACATATCTTTGTATTTTTTGACCCATGATGAAACCATGAAACCAAAGTCCTAAGAATTAGGTCTGTGATAGAACCTGAGAATAATTTTGTAGAGTTAAGGTGAACAAGAAATTGGGCTAAGAGGAGAGCTTTGTCACAGTTTCAAATATCTGACAAAATTGGGAAATTGGATAAAAGGAATTTAGGAAATTGTACTAGATGAAAATGTACTGATGTAAAAGCATCTATTTCCCTCACACAGAGATGGCTACTTAATTGTCTCAAATCTAATGAAAGGGCTCGTTTCTAGAGGTATCATAGGGTTGAAATGGGTTTATTTGAGGTCTCTGGGTCTAATTTCATATTACTAAACTCTGAAATTACAGAAGTCTTTCCAAAGTAATACTTGAGCCTTAGAATGGCTTCATGGTACATCATAAGCTTGTTGTGAATCTGAAGGACTTGTTTGTAGTACAATCCTCTCTCCTTATGACAACCAGTGCCATATCTTAGTTTTCACCTTTCCCAGAGGTTTTTTCCTTTGCTCAGTGTAAGAAATCAGCCTGGATGGTGAAGTGGTAGCCACTGAGGGTTTCTAAAGCAGATAATAGGGCAATGGCTAAGAGCTCAGGGTTTGGAGCTGGACTTGGGTTTGAATCCTAATTCTGCTACTTTTTTGGTCTGTGACCCAGATCCAATTTCCCAAGCCTCATCTACTAAGTGGATACAATGACTGTTAATAGCTTAGCACAGTGACTGGCACAGTGAGAACACACCCAAGGTAATGTATGTGATTAGTATTATTAACAACCAGAAATTATCTTAGTTTTACTTCAAGAAAATAGTCAGTCTCTTTTGTTTTCTGCTCACAAAATCTCTAATTGGGAATTGCTTATTCACATTTTCATTGTAAAATATCTTTGTTGTGCTAAGGATATGTATTTTATAATGACAGAAATGTTTCTGGAGAAGTTGCTGATTGTGTATCGAGTGTTAAAAGGCCAGCCCAACTTTGCCCAAAAGATTTGCATATATTAGTGCCTTCAAATAGATACACAGATGGTGTTATGGAGTTCCAGATATTGGCCACACAATTCACTGTGGGCAGGAAGAGGATCTGTTTTTAAGGGTAGGGAAGAAGACCATAACTCATAAAAATAGGACTTGCCTCTGTCTCTTGACCACTTTCACCCCCTCTCCTTTCCATCTATTCCTGTTTTTCCTGAAGTCCTCTTATCGACTCTGTTCATTTTCTCCTCCTCCTTCTCTGTTCTAAAATTGGTAAATTTTTTGTGAAAGAGAAAGTACTTGACACCATCCCCAGAAAGTCAGCGCTGGGGTAATTCATTTTTAACACCTGGTCTCCTTTTAGTTGGCTGCCAGAATGTGGTTTCTCGATTATTCCAAAAAGACCTCTCACAAATGATTAAAAAGGTTAATACATTTCAGTATCTGCTTGGTAATCTCGGGAGATAGAACTCTGCAAACACAAAATTTTCTTTTTAGGTTGAATTTGACATTATGAAAAGCTACCCCACTTTTCCCACACTCAGAGTATTTACCCAGGCTTTAAACACTGAGTAGCAAGGGAGCTGACATTAATCGTGAGTCTGCTCTGCAGCAGGAATCTCACATACATTATCTCATTTAATTTTCACAGCAATCCTGCGAGGAAGGTATCACAGTGCAAATATTTCATAGGTGAGGACATGTGAGAGCTCCAACATGCCCCGTCAGGGAGCGGCTCCTTCCAGTGCCGTTCCTCTAAGCATTGGTGAACTCTTGCAAGATTTAACTGCCTTCTCCAGTTGCCCATCCCCTGGTGGGGGCATCATGCTACAATCCTTTGATACAAGTGCCTCTTTGTGCACCATGCAATACCAGTTATGGCAAGATGTAGCTCTCAATTCCAACCGCCCTCTGTGGCCAGCCAACTCTTGGGACTATGGCCAAGTGTAGAATCCATCTTTCTAGGAGAGAGGGCTGTGGAACTGCTGTCTTCTCCCCCGACAGTTGAACTACAACGTCCATCTCCCCAAATCTCTTCCTTCTGTTCTGGTTATATGAGGGCAGGCCTGCAATTTCCTTTATATTGGCTGGGATGGTGGGGGTAGTAGGGGGATGGTGTTAGTGGGTGGTAAGACCAGTTCTCCCAACTGGCACCTCTCAATAAACCCTGCAGAGCAGTGCAGGGGTACTTGGTGCCTTTAGACCTAAGCTACAATTCAGGGTCAACAAAAACATCACTTTATACTGATTATCTAATTTAATCCTTGTAAAAACCTTCCGAGGAAGGCACCGTTTTGATCCCAGTGCAGTGTAGTGCTTACAAACATGGGCATGGGTTTGAATCACAGTCCATCAACTGTTGGCGTGAAGCTCAAAAGGACCACTTGCTATCTGTGTGATTTTCACCTCCCTTTGCCTCAGTTTCCTCTTTATAATAGGAAGAATAGAAGTACCTATCTTATAATGGTTGTGAACATCAAATGAGATCATCTCCGTGGTAGTAAGTGGTCTGTAAGTGGTCATGACTGTTATCTCCATTTTCCAGATGAGGAAACCAACACCCAAATGGGTTAGATACCTCACCCAAGATTGAACAGCTAGTGTCTTCACAACCCTGGCAGTGTCATTTGTCCTTGGTAGGTGCTTCTTAAACTTTTTCACACATGGAAAATTATATTACTCATATAGCATTGGGGAGAATGGGTGGGGCAGCCCAAGGCTTGAGGTGACAGTCTGGGGGGCTCCGTCTAGTCAGGCTCCTTCTGATCAACTGACATATTACTGTACTGAGACAGAGGATAGGAGCTGCCTAGGCAGGCCAAGGGTGTCAGGTTAGTCATGTGTTAGGTGAAAGGTTGAAGGATTAATAGAATTTAGTGGCTGAAGGGGGAGTGGATAGTGATAGAATGAGCGGGAGAGACTGCTTAGTTTTCTCTTCTGGAAAATGGAGATCGCAATAATATGTATTTCACAGGATACTTAATAAAACTAAATTAAGTAATTTACATAGAAAGGGCTCTGTAAAATGTGATATCCATGTCAGTTGTTGCTATTCTTAAGGAAAATGGACAAAATATTTGGAATCATAAGCATTATCCAGGCATAGTGGTTACAGAGATGAAAGAACTCTACCAAACATTCACTTGGGGAAAGTTACTGCTTTAAGAGGTCTTCATTCATTCATAACCAGATAAAAATGGATATTAGCTTCCTCCAAGGTTTATTATGGTCCTTAACCTATTTTTTGTGTGAATAACTGGAACAAGTAGGGATAAGAGCAAGAATCCTATAATCTCAAGCCAGGTCTCTGAAGTCCAGACTAGTTTGGCTTGTTTGGGGAAATGGTTTGTCAGCCTGTCTTTAGGTGATGGTCCCAGAGGCTTTTTGGGTAAGGATTTGTCCTGATGGGTGGGACAGCCAGGCCCAACCTAGACCCAGAAACAAAGCTTAGATCATTGGAGAGGAGGGGGGGGAGTGGGGCTGTCACTCAGTTTGTCTCCTGTTCAGAGCCTGACGTCTGGGTAAAGAGGCGTTAGGAAGGTTGTGAGAATGACTTGAAGAAACCATTGCACTGACAATGTTGTCCAGCCTTGGGGCCCAAGAACATCTGTCTTGATACTTCTAAGAGACAGTAAGTCAAGAAGGGAAGAGAGGCATTCTTCTCAACTGTGAACACAACACCAAATAGCCTTGTCAGCCTGAGGGCTCCAGGGCATCAGCTGTGGCAGGAGATAGCAGAGCCTACTGGATATGGTGGCAATGAAAGGACAGAGGCCACGGAAGAAGGGAGAAGAGCAGGTGCCATATGCATAGCGACCAGGTTTTTTTTTGTCAGCATAGGGGAAACGTTCATAGGAAGAGTGTTTGGGGGTAAAAAGTAGGGAAACATAGAACAAGGCAAAAATAGTTAAATCTTAGAACAATTTTTTAGTCCTCATTGCCATTTTGTTTCTGCACCCTTGAGTTACTGACACTTTGAGATCCAAGATGAGCTCTCTCTATATATACTAATTCATGTCAAACTTATCTATGTTAAGAAGCTTTTTTTTTTTTTCAAAGAAGGGAGTTCTTCATTTAATGTTTGTCCAACTTTGACATTTTCTTTCCTGAGTTTACTGTAAAATTCAAGTCAAGTAACTTGCACAAAAGCATCAATATTTTAAAGGCTACTAATCTTACACATGCAAAAAGAGAGGGCTTTATAATCTTTAATAATCTTTAATGTAACACACATTCATTATTTATGCTCCCTCAAAAGAAACTTGCATTGCACAGAATCCTGAGTGCTACAAAATGGTGGCTTTGGGATCGTTAGATACCACACATTTGCTGTGTAAAACCTCCGTAGAATGACGTTAGCAGATTAACTCTAAAAGTCATCATGACTGTTTTGTATTTACTCATTTGGACCAAGCAAAAGGAGAGAGTTTTCTCTGATTTGACATTCTTGTGGTCATAGTTTTAACAGGATACCATTCTTGAAATTTTACTCAGATGTTGGAACGCACATCAATTCTTGGAGAAGCTGACTCATCCTTCATGGCTGAACTCAAATGTCACCTCCTCTGGGAACTAGTCCCAACATCTCAAGCAAAATTAATTGGTAATACCTCTGTCGTGGCACCATTATCACATGATGTCTTAGCTATTTACATGTTTGTTTACCAAAAAACTATGCGCTCCTCTGGGGTAGGGGTAGTTCTTGGCATAGGAGGCACTTAATAGATGTTTGTGGAATTAAAGAGTATTTCTTGTATCGGTGGATATTACTGTTAAAATATGGATCAATTTGTGCACTTGTACAAACAAACCCAGAAAAATTGTTCAAGGGGCTGTTACCATCTAGATGTAGAACTAAAAACAAAACAAAACAAAACAAAAGAATTTGGGAAGTTGTCCTTTAACTGGAAAGATCCAAGAAAGGTCAACAGTATTTTGCGTTGCATAACTGAGTGACTGAAGGAAGATTTTTCTGTAGCTGGAGCATGCTTGCTTTGTACCATATTTAAAACTAGAACTCAGGGGAGCAAGGGAATGGGATTGAGATTTATTGAGTGACTTCTGTCTCCTAGCTCCATATTAGGAGGTTTCCATAACATTATCTCACTTTAGATACAACCATCCTATTTGTTAGTTGGATACCTTTTTGTCAAATGGAGAAACAGCTTCAGAAAGGTTCAGTAATGTGAACAAAGTCATTCATCTAGTAAGTGGCTGAATCTGAATTCCAACCCAACACTGGAAAAAGTTCTTAGTCTATGTCTATATGTGAGGGCAAAAAGGAGAATTCAGCAGTTGTTAAGTCCTTCCCTTAAATAAATATCCAAGGAAAAAAGGTCAGTGGGGGCATGAAGTAGCCAATACCTGTGGTGGTTAAGCAAGTGGACTCAGAGTCAGAAAACCTGGGTGCAGAGCTGGCTCTGCCACGTTCTAGCTGTGTAATCTCCTTGAGCCTCAGCTTCCTCAACTGGGAAAACAGGCAAAGGGGAATGAATAATCATCATTTCTATCTCATAGGGATATAGTGTGGATGAAACAACAGAATGCACATAAGCACTTAGCCCAGTGCTTGACACACATTGATGCTCAATACATTATTAGCACAATTATCCAGATGCTCGATGTTTAATGCCTTAAGTCAACAGACAATTGCTCAGCTTCCTACTTTCTTAATGTTTAGTACATGCAATTTTAGAGTAAGTGGAAGAGAAGTCCATTGAATCTCCTTTTCCCTGTGACCGGCTGCCTGAGAATGTGGTTTGGAATCATTGAATAAGGTTTGCATCCTGATTCTATTTTGTAATCTTGCCTAGACATGCTACTTAATTTCTCTGGACTCACTTTTCTTATCTGTAAAACGGGGATTAAAACCACACCTAGGGAGCAGATGTGGCTCAAGCAGTTGAGTGCCCGCCTCCCACATGGTAGGTCCCAGGTT
>JAQZBX010114726.1:0-10014 GCA_029593785.1 Cabassous unicinctus
AAAAAAATTGGAATTATCATGTATGCTTTATATTAATGTTAAATTTCTAGAACTGAATACATATATTTAATATGGTGAGAAAAGTGAATATCCTTGTTCTTAGGAAATATACATGGAGGTAATACATGTTCAAGGATCATGATGTATGCAACTTACTATCAAGTTTTAGAAACTAGGAAGATAATTATGTACATAAAAAGACAATGGATGGATAGATAGATGGATAGATAAAATTACACAAAAATGGCAAAATAATAAGAGTTGGTAAATCTTGTTATTGAGTACAGGGTATGTTGGAATTCTTTGTATTATTTTTGCAATTGTTCTTAACTTTAAAATTATTTCAAAAAGAAAGCTATGGAAAAAAAGAAGAAGAACCAACATGTACATATGATTCATCCCAAAGTCCTTTCTTGGAACACAAGAAGACTTGTGAGGAGTCTCAAGGTCAAAAAGGAAACCACTGGGCAGGGAAAATTTAACTGAGACCTCTCATATCTTTGGCTGAGTACCCACCAACTATGTGTGTAAGGAAACTGCCAGATCAAAGGAAAGAACCACAAGGGAGCAGACTGACAGAGGGCATATTTTCAGCTTCTACTCTATGCAGGTATTAAGCATACTAATGAGACCAAATCTGACAAGTATCCCTGTCTCGTGGGCTCCCATTTTAGAGGAGGAGTCAGACAGTGACACTAGACATCAAATGCAGGGAGGGTACACAGCACCTTCATTATGACCCTGTCATGACACCAAAGATATGGATGTGTCCTCCCATATTTTGAAAGTACAGGCAACCTCCAGTAACAACTTTAAAATAAGTGGACTTTGGGTCAAAAAGAAGGGCCAATGATTTTACATAAGTGTGGGGAAACATAAGGAGCTGAAGTTGGAAGAGACTGGGAAGAAATTTTTCTGGGGACTTTCCCTTCAAGAAAAATGCAGTGACTGGGATCAGTACCCCTTAGGAACAGAGGGCGGCTGGGGACCTATGGACAGCCCCTGAAAGAATCCTCCCTATATGCACCTCAACCTGCTCAGCTCTGAAATGGAAAGTCGTGGATACCTTCTCTTTCTCCAGCTACCACATCTGGAGCTTTTCTGGATGGTCATTGTCAGTCACAGGAGCTCAAACCCTACAAGATGCCATTAGTAGGCAGAGAAGGAGGCAATGCCATGCCTAGGACTCGGCTTCCTATTTAACCAAGCCCAGCACCACCACCTCCATCCTGGTTATCTGGTAAGACTGCTACTTGGAGGTCATCTGTCAGTCCACAGACAATCCCGGATTCAAAGAGGTGGTGGGTTATATGTAGCTCAACATGACTAGTGCAGAGCTGGAGCCCTGTGAACACATCTCATTGCCCAGCTGATTACAAGTACCAAATTGAGAGCAAGCTGGAGGGTGAGGTAGACAGGGGGTGAGTTCCTGTGAGGGTGAGCTGGGGCATGGAGCAAGACAATGATGTTGTGCCAGGACAAAGATGAATCTCACATCAATCATCTGGTAGACCTCTTATGGGAAGGTCCCCTGGTGGGATTCCTGGGTTTGGGCTTCCGCTAAGCAAAGGGATACTTTTCCCTTTGGAAAAAAACCCTGAACGCAGTCATATGGACAAATTTCTTTCAACAGAGACCTGCTGAGCACCACTAGTTTGTGTCTTGCCAGTTAGGGGTTCTCTAGGGATATTTCAGGATTTTAGGGTGGATAAAGGGGATGATATAGATCCCCAAATTGCTGACCTTCTTTATGATGCCTCCATCCCTCTCCACTGCATCAACTTGTGATGGAGACATAGGCAGGATCAGGCAGGGCTCTGATTGAGCTGACTGTCCGAATTGGAAGGGGTCACCAGGAAGGGCATAGGAATACTCAGAGGCTTCCTCAGACAACAGGAAGGTGCTGGGATGGGCAAGGGTGGCATGGTGTGAATGTGCATTTAAGATCATGTATGCACTCTCCTGCCACTTGAACACACTGATTAAGGAAGTTGCCTCCTGTCCCTGCCCTCCATGGGCCCTGCTCACTGAACCTGATAAAAAAAAAAGCCCATTCAACCTCTGTTCTCATTAATGAAACTTTTGGGAGAGCCAGGAGAGGTGATTAGAGGTTTTGGTTCCCGCTCTGGTCAAGCAGCTGTGACCTGAGGCTGAGCTTCCTCATCTGTATGATGGGCAATGCCAGCATCTATGATCTTGGCTCTGTTGTCATCAAATGGAAGGATTGTGGAGCTCCCTTCAAGGTACTGGATGAATGGATGGAATGTTTGCTTTTCAGCCAACCATCAGCTTCCTCAGTAGCAAAATCTTCTATCTCCCATGGGGCTGAGCTGTCTGGACATGGAGTCAGTGAACTGAGACCCAAGTGCTCCCATCTCAGTCGGACCTACCAGGAAAGATCTGGATGGCAGATTCCCCACCCCTGTCCTAAACCATCAGAACTGCTGTGGTGTATCAACTTCCTGCTCTGACCTGGTGTCGCTTCTGTTAATGCATCTAAACCTCACAGGGGGCCTGGACGCTGGTGGTCTCTGCTGCCCAATTTCCAGTTGAGCTGCTGAGACTCAGAGGCTTTCTGTTGAGGAAGATACATAATTGTTGACTCAATTACTTGGTTAAGCACCCATTTGAAATATGTATTTCACCTTGAATAGGCAAGGAACAGTGTCTTCCAGAAAATGTAATGGGAAAAGTGGATGCTAAAAAAAATGAGGTTAAACCTTACTTCAAGTAATACATAAAAATTATCTCAAAATGGAATAAAAACTTAATATAAGAGCTAAACCTTAAAAATCATGTAGAATGAAACAGAGAAAAACTTCATGTCCTTAGATTTCCAATGATTTTGATGACATCAAAAGCAGAAGGAAAAATAAATCAATAAAATGGACTTTATGAAAAAATGAAAAAAAGTTTTGCATGAAAGGACATTATCTCAAAAGCAAAAAGACAACCTATAAAATGGGAGATAATTGTTATGAATTATTTATCTCATAGTGCTCAATTTCTTAGAATATATTTTAGAAAACTGCTACAGCTCAACAACACTTGATAAAAATTCTATAAAAAATGGGATAATGAAGGACACAAATAGACATATGCACACCAATGTTCTTAGAAGTGTTATTCACTATTGCCAAAAGTTGGTATCAACCCAAATGCCCTTCAACAGATGAATGGATAAACAAATTGTGGTATGTACATACAATGGAATGTTACTCAGCTATAAAAATGAATAGAGTAGTGACACATGGGATAAGACGGATGAATCTTGAGGACCTTATGTTGAGTGAAGCAAGCCACACACTGAAGGACAAATATTACATGACCTCACTGATATGAACTAAGCAAATTGAGCAGACTCACAGAGCTAGAGTCTGGAAGACAGGTTTACAGGAAATAGAAAAGGAGAAGAAGGTTGTGAGCCAATGCCTATAGGGCAAAATCTATGATAAGGTAGAAGTGTGCAGTTGTAGAGTGGAGGGGCATTGCAGTGCTATAACGATACTATTGGGTTGGGCAGTGCTGGTTTGTAAGGGGGGTTAGGGTGGGGAGGGTGGGTTGGATTGTCCATGTAACTGGGAGAGGGAGCAGGTCAACACTGGGGATTGGCAGATACATGGTTGAAACTACAATGTTGGGAATGCTCTTTTGGCAACATGGCAAGTGAGAGTTGCTGGTTTGGGGTGTTGGATGTAGGGGAGTATTCAGGACAGGGCGCACCTGGGACAACCTTCTAGGGAGTGAGTGTTCATCTTGCCATAGTGTGTTATATCATTGGGTGGAGACCCACATAATGAGCAAAGTTGGTGGACTCCCACTCTGGGGAGGTCTACTATGTTCTCAAATAGAGGGTCAGGAGTCAAGAGCATGGGCGGTGCCTAATAGCATAGGGTAGAACAGTGTTCAAGCCCTCAGTGTTGTTGCAAGTAACTATGAATCTTGTCCTTCAAGGAGTGAAGCCTGGTGTTTGCTTTGGGTCCTGAGGTAAAGGGGAGGGAGGAATAGAATAGATGGAACAGGGGACATTTTGGGGGAGATGGACATGTTCTACATGCTCTTGCTATGATGGATACAGGCCATGTTGAATTGCATCAAAGTTTATGAAAGTGTATGGTCCAAAATGTAAACCATAATGAAAACAATTTATCATGGCTGGTAGTTATATTTCAATATTTGTGCATCAATTGTAGCAAATGTACTATCCACATACAATATGTTATTAATAGGGGAAGGGGGGAAAGGGGGAGGATGTTGGTTATATGGGAGTCCCCTGTATTTGGTACATGAATTTTCTGTAATCTTAATCTTCTCTGAGGACAAAATGAAAAATGAAAGATACTGTGGTAATAAATGGAAGAAAATGTCACTGTACATATAAGAAACAGATCTTACAGTGATGAAGGAGAACATGGCAAAAAATTTTTAAAAATATTTTTCCATTATTTTCCATATCACAAATTTTTATTGATTCATTTTTATTTTAAATTTTTTTGTATTGTATTTCTTATTTTTAAAACTACTATTGATATTTCATTTTCTTATTAATTGTATCTGGCTATTTTATTGGCTTCATTATTGAAGAAGTTTTGGATCACTGAATGGTTACAACTGTGGCAGGGGAGGATCATTGGTGCAGGGTGTCAGTGATGAGGGGTACATGGGAGGAAGCTCACATGAGCATATATAAGGCATATATGCTTATATATTTCTTACACATTTATATAAAGCATATAAATGTGTTCAAATATTCATGGAACATTGCCACGGTGGATTGAGATTCACAAAACCGAAGGAATATCAAATTCCCATCCTGGGGAGCTCTGCCACATTCTCTAATGGATAAGCAAGAATCCCCCAAGTATAGAGGCAATCACTAGTGAAAGAGGATTGTCCATTGATGGGCCCTTGATATTGATGACTGTGCATATGAACCTTTACTCTTGAAATTGAAACTTGGCTTAGTATTATAGGTTGCCTAAGATTTGTCTCCTGAGAGCCTCCTTGCTGCTCAAATGAGGTCTCATTCAAAGCCAAACTCAGCATATGAATACATTACCTTCCCCCTCAGCATTGGACATGACTCCTGGGGAATAGCCTCCCTGGCACCGAAGGATTAGTACCAAGCACCAACTAGCAATACAACTGAAAAAAGACCTTGACCAAAAGGGGGAAAAGGAAAAGACAAATGAGTTTATATGGCTAAGGGACTTCAAATGAGTCATTCTGAGGTTATTCTTATGCATGTCTCAGCAAGATCTCATTGTGAAATATCCAGACACTATACTCAGGGCAGATAGCTCAGGAATGCAAGTGATGATGGAAAACTACCACACCAAGGAAACAAGAGAGTCTACAATCGTAAGCACGAAAATCCCATTGATCAGCTGATGGGATCACAGCCCCCTCTCAATTCGAGGTGGATTGGACATCACCATCCCAGAATCCTCAGGATTGGGGAATGAACTATGCACTAAAGTAAACTTACTAGTATTCTACTATAGACTTATTGTGATTCTGGCAATGGAAGAAATTATATCATTGATGTGCAGGCATGGGCCACTGGAGTTTCTTAGGGCAGGGAGAGGGAAAAACAGGTGTAATACGGGGGCATGTTAGGGACTTGGATATTGTCTGGAATGACATTGCAATGACAGATACAGGCCATTATAAATCATGCCATAACCTAGGTAATTGGGTGGGAGAGTGTGTTAACTACATTGTAAATTTTAATCCATGCTTAGTGACCATTATTCAGAACATGTTCATCAATTTCACAGAATGTACCTTACTAATGAAGAATGTTTTGAATGTGGAAAAATGTGGGAGGTGTAGAGAGCAAGTATTTGGGAATCCCCTATATTTGTTATGTGACATTTGTATGTTCTATGTATCTTTAAAAAATAAAATATATATATATTTTAAATTGGCTAATGATTGAATGGACATTTCTCCAAAGAAGACATACAAATGGCCAATGAGCACAAGAAAAGATGCTCAACATTATTAGTCAAGATCAAAGTGAAAATCAAAACCAAAGTGAGATATCACTTCACAAACAAGAATATGGCCACAGTTTTTTGTTTTTTTTTAATTAACAAGCAGAAGAATAACGTGTTGGTGAGGATGCATAGATACTAGAACCCTTGTACATAGACCGTGGGAATGTGAAATAGTGCAGCCAACATGGCAAACACTCAGATATTGAATAAAATTGTATCGGACAATGCAAATATTTTCACTGTCCTGATTTTGTGATAATCAGGGTAGCCTAAACATTTGCTATATTAGAAACCATGCATGTGTCTCCAGACATAGTTTTTCTCCCTAGGTCTGGTTTTTGGAATGCTGGTGATAAACTAAGCCTGATTTATAATATGAACATCCTATATGGGAAAAGACTGTAACTTTGGGTATCTCCAGCCAACCTTAAGAGATATAGAAAGGGGACAGATGTAGCTTGGGTGGTTGCGAGTCTATCTACCAAATGGAAGGAACTGGGTTAAATCCCTGGGACCTCCTGGTAAAAATTAAAAAAAGAAAAATATAGATGGTGTGTGGGCCAGCAGGCCCTGTGTGCAGGTGCGCCACCAGGCCCCCAGAGTGGGTAAACAGGCAGGCCCCGTGTGCGGGTGAGCCATCAGGCCCCGTGTGCAAGTGTGCCTCCATGCCCCGCGAGCGGGTGAGCCACCAGGCCCAGTGCGCAGGTGTGCCTCCAGGCCCCTCAAGTGGGTGTGCTGCAAGGCCCCACGTTTGTGTGCACCATCAGGCCCCATGAGCCACACAGCAAGATGATGGCATAACAGAAGAGAGACACACTGAAAAACCAGGAACTAAGATGGCACATGTGGTAGGGTGCCTGTCTTCCACATCGGAGATTCCGAGGATTGAATCCCAGTGAAGACAGGAGGAGAAGGATGAGAAGAGAGGGTAGGAAATGTACACAGAAAGTTGCCCAGTGAATGGACACAGAAACAGCAAAAACGGGGGGGGGGCATAAAAATGGGTAAAAGTAAATAAATAAATAAATAAATCCTTAAAAAAATGTTTAGGGGAGGAAGTTACGGACTATAGTTAGTAGTAATACTTTGTCAATACTCTTTCATGATTTGTTAACAAATGTTTCACAACAATGCAGGGTGTTGGGGGGTAGTTAATGTGTGGGAGCCCTGTATGATGTTATGCATGATTGTTTCGTAAGTTAATGATGTTTACTGACCACTTATACTTTATGTATGTTCATGGATGAATGATATACTTCAATAAATTCTTTTAAAAAAATGCATTGGAGAATTACCAATGCATTTAGTTCTATTCCCCAAAGAAAGGAAAACAGAGACCCAAACAGACACATGAACTTCAAAGTTCATAGCAGCATTATTCACAAGAGCCTATACATGGAAGCAACCCAAGTGTCCATCAACAGATGAATAGCCGAACAATATTTAGTACATGTATAAAATGGAATGAATTTCTTACACATGCTATAACATGGATGAACCTTGAAAATGCTGAGTGAAATAAAGCCAGACAAAAAAGAGTAGTATTGAATGATTCCACTTACATGAGATATCTAGAATAGGCAACTTCATAGAGACAGAAGTAGAATAGTGGTTACCAAGGTATGAAGGAAAAGGGAATCAGGAATGTTGAGATGGATAGGAGTTATGTTCCGAAGTCCATTGAAGGAGAGGAACGAAAGTGACTGCTCCCAACTTCTCCCGGACAACTTTATGCATTCCCTCCCTTCCTGGTTGCAGTGTACACAACTCTGCACACAAAAAAGGGGCTGAGAGGCTCACCTCCAGAAACAAGATTCTAGAAGTTCCTGGATCTGATTACCACCATAGGCTACACAGTAGGGCCCTGGGCCCTGAATATTAAACCCACAGTAAAGAGAGTTGACACCCCTGTGGCCCTGGAAACTCAGGCTCAACCCAGTCTACAGCAGCACTCCTGTTTCTCTATCTCCATCACAAGGTGGCCAGCACCTACATGTGCTCTCTATCTCAGGGGCCTGAGATTCAATGATATACAGTAATATCATTGAATGTAAATGGATTATACTCCCCAATCAAAAGATATAGTCTGGGAGAATGGATAAAGTACATGAGCCATCCATATGCTGCTTAAAAAAAATTACCTTAGACCCAGGGACAAAAACCCACTGAGAATGAAAAGTTGGAAAAAGGTAGCCCACAAGAATAGTAACCAAAAGAGAGCAGGGGTAGCTATACTAATATTGGACAAAACAGACTTAAATGCAAAAAAGTTCTAAGAGATACAGAAGGCCATTATATATTAATAAAGGGACAATCCACCAGGAAGAAATAACAGTCATAAATATGTATGCACCTAACCAGGATGCCCCAAAATACGTGAGCCAAACTGTGGCAAAACTCGAGGGAGAAATAGACATCTCTCCAATAATCATTGGAGACTTTGACACCCCACTCACATCATTAGATAGAACAACTAGACAGAAGATCAACAAAGAAACAGAGAACATGAACAATATGATAAGTGAGTTAGACTGAACAGACATATACAGAAAGCTGCATCCAACTCAGGAATTATACATTCTTCTCAAGTGCCCTTGGATCTTTCTCCAGGATAAACCACATGTTAGGGCACAAGGCAGATCTCAATAAATAGAAAAAGATTCAAATTATACAAAACACCTTCTCAGACCATAACGGAATGAAACTAGAAATCAATAATAGACAGGGAAAAAGTAAATTCACAAATGTGTGTAGGATAAACAACACACTCCTAAACAATCAGTGAGTCAAAGATGAAATTGCAAGTGAAAACAGTAAGTATTTTGAGAGGAATGAAAACAAGAACACAACTTATCAAAACTTATGGGCTACAGTGAAGGCAATCTTGAGCGGGAAATTTATAGCCCTAAAAGCCCATATTAAAAAAGAAGAAAGGACTAAACTCAAAATTCAACTGAACAACTAAAGAAGCTATATAAAGAATAGCAAACCAACACCAAAGCAATCATACGATGAAAGAAATAATAAAGATCACAGCAGAAATGAATGAAATTCAGAATAAAAAAACAATAGAGAAAATCAACAAAACCAAAAGCTGGTTCTATGGGATCAATAAAACTGACAAACCCCTAGCTAGACTAACAAAGAAAAAAAAGAGAGAAGATGGAAATAAATACAATCAAAATTGAAGGGTGTGGGGAGGAATGATTGACCTCACGAAAATAAAAGGCATTATAAGAAGATATTATGAGAAACCATATGACAACAACCTAATCAACCTAGATGAAATGGACAAATTCCTAGAAATGCACAACCAATCTACACTTATGCTACAAAAAATATAAGAACCTAAGAAACAATCACATTTAAAGAGACTGAATCAATCACCAAAAATCTCCCAGCAAAGAAAACTCCAGTACCAGATGGCTTCACAGGTGAATTCTACCAAGCATTTAAAAAAAAATTAATACCAATCCTGTTTAAGCTCTTCCAAAAAATTGAAGTTGGGGGAAAATTACCCAACACTTTTTATGAGGCCAAAATCACCCTAATACCAAAGCCAGATAAAGATACTACAAGAAAAAAATTACAGACCAATCTCTACTGAACATAGATGCAAAAATTCTCAACAAAATATTTGCAATTTTGTGTTGCAAATCGAATCCAGCAGCATATCAAATCCAGTAGCATATCAAAAGACTTATACGCACAAATCCAAAGTGTTCATCTGGTCCATGTCTCAACTCTCCCCCCAGTATCCTGGGTATTCTAACCCACCCTTCCCAATCTACCCACCTGTCAGCCATGCACCACCCAACCCAATAATATCACTAACCTCCTGTCCTATCCCTTCAATACACAACTACACTCTATCTCTTTAACATAGATTACATCCATATAGGTGATGGCTCACAACCTGCTCTTCTCTTTCTCTTTCTTGTAGACCTATCTTTCAGAAAATAATTCTCTGAGACTGCTCAATTTCCTTAATTCATATCAGTGAGGTCATGTA